>CANDYM010000215.1:0-41180 GCA_947397865.1 Polietes domitor
GTCGTAATGTCGCCCATTATTTTAATCAGTTGAAATCACAACTTCAGGAAAATTAGAGAACTGATCAAACAGAGATGACTCGATATGCTACCATCCAAACAAGTTAAAGGCATTTTAATGTCCAGTATTACCTTGCTGCTCCTTTACATTGTATAGCCGTACTTGCCGTGTTCACCGCTAGGGAAATAGCGTCAATGGTGGACCTAACCCTACAAAACCCGTACTGTCATTGAGAAATTCCATATGACTCATCAACTGCTTTCTGTAGCGTATTGCTTATTAGCCTCTTAAGGAATTAACCGATCTTCTTCTCTTTAAACGCAACATAACATTCATCATCACTGCGGAGCAACCACTCCAAAACATTTAGTTCTCTAGTTAATCCTGACCCCACCTTACCAAATTATGACCATATTACAGAACCTGTGGAGGAGTCATCTATATGCCGAGGCACTGAGCGTTGTAAGATAACGTCCCGCCCAATGACGGGAATCTTGTAAAAGACGATTCCAGACATAGCCATCTGCTTCAAATTTGAGATGACGATTGAGAATCTGACATAGTGTTTTTTTTGTGACTCCAATATCGACGGTCCAATGGGTGGACAGATCTCTAGGCCGGATCAAAAAATGGGAACCATGGCTGTGCGGAAAAATTCAATTCTTTATGTTATATTGACGTATTTCATGTCTTTGTCTTTCAACTTGGGTTATTTCATGCCTTTATGTTATGTCGTGGAAGCGCCCATATTCAACTAGTATGATATTCATGTTTGTCGGTCATATATGTACATACATACAATGTACACATACCAACACTGGGGATATTGTTGCTATTTGCATATCACGTGTGAGTGAGTGAGTGTGTGTGTATGTGTTCGTATAATAAAATGTTAAACACCCCTCCTATAGAAATAAAACAACGACCCCATGGTTAACCACAACAACAATAATGATGATGATGCTGATGCTGAGGACTATGACGATGCTGGTGATGTGATGAACACCACGAACACCATCATCATGATACACAGCAATATTGTTGCAACAGCAACACCACTAACAACACCAACAGCAACAACCGGCCGCCGCACCAGCAACACCAACAACAACTAACGCAGGCTGTCTGCTGCGTATAAAGGCTTGAAACAGTTTCACTCTCTCACTCGCCAGCCACGATACGACTACTTTTTTGCTGTTGCAGCAATCGTTGTGTGTAGTTGCTCGTTGCCGTTGCTGCGGCAAGTATGTAGGTTAGACCAAGAGCATGTAAAGTACACTCTTACCATAAGTGCCACATGCCACAATTGCGCAACACACACTCGCTCACTCACACGCACGCACACCCTGGCCCATATAAAGGCATAAAAACCGAAACACCACCAACAGCAACAGCAACATCACCAACTACAACACCCAACAAACTTGTTTTTAAAGTTCATAAAAGGCAACACAATTTTGTTTTTGTTGTTCGTACAGACAGTACGTTGTTGGTGTTGTAGTTGTAGTTGTAGTTGACTGCCATTGTTGTGTGGTGTTGTTGACCAAGAAACATACATCCATACACACATACATACACACACTATGTGGCAGATAAACTTGGAACGAAATTGTTGTAATAATAAAAATCAATTTTAAAATGTTTTGAGGGGCATAGTCATCAGTTGTGGCATTCATATAGATGCCCACTTCAAATTCATGCAAAAGGATGCTGAGATTTGCTACGACATCAGAGACAATAGCAAATATTAGGGTGATCAGGGGGGGGGGAGAGAAATGGAAAGGATTATGGCGAGGTCAAAGACAAGGCACAAAGCCATCAAGAGGGAGACCAACAACGCCAGAGCGCCTTATTGGCAGCCAGGATAAACCTACCAGCCAAAGTATAAACCCAGAACAAACCAAAACATCAGAAGCCTTAAACTGAGAAAATGTCCAAGTCACAATTGAATGCATAACCAGCTCACACACACACACGAAAAAATGATGCCAACGATTTCAAGCTTACTCCCCTTTATCGAGTCCATTTGAATTCAATAATAAAGGGTTTTCCAATAAGGACGGGTCGAAGATGAAATGGAATAAAGCCTGAGAATTATGTATGATGGCGAGGAATTTCAAATAAATGAAATGAACTAAACTAAAATGTCTGTTTATTTTGAATGTCCGTCGCAGCTCATTATGGTGGCACGCGGGCTCATACTTGTCCCAAAGTAGCCCCCAATGCCCCAGATTCAAAAAAGAATTGGACCAAAACAAAAATAGATTATCACTTGCCATTTCATCAACAATCAAGGAATGTTTTGATCATCCTTGCTCCTATTTAAAATCGCAATGCATTTCGTTCTAGACAATTTAATGTTTTTAATTGAAACAGCAACTTCATCATGTGGTCTACTGTCTTAATTTATGCACTCCTTATTTTTTATACTCGAGAAAAAATTTGAATAAATAAAACTAATTTTGAGTAATTTTTATTTGACTAGAATACGAAAGAAAAAAGATAAAATAAATAAAGTCATATTGAGTGTCAAATAAATGACCTCCATAATTTTAGTCAATTTGTACTTGATATGTTAAGTGTGTATGTAATTTTTATATGCAACCCTACAAACATTTGGATGATAAATCTCCAAGAAGATATTACGGCAATATCTTCTTTTTGCCATTTTCAAGAAATTAATGAAAGTATTGTCATTTCCGTCCAAACAGAGATTAGACGAACTTTTGGCGGCACTCCTCCGAGCAGATGGACTATAATGATATTCGTAACCAATTTTCGAGGGTCCTCAGTTCAAACGCATGCCACAAGTCAATAATATAGTGTCGACAGCGAGCTTATCTGCTCAAATTGTTATCAGCAGACAGTCACTACAGCCAATTTTCCATAAGGATTTGTCTTTATTTCCTTATAAAATCCAAATAACAAGCAAACTGAACGCTACAGACTGGCCGTTTCGCTTGGAATTTTGTAATTTGATTATTTAAATGTTGGATGAGGCCAAAACATGTTAATCAGCATTTTTATGTCGGACGAGGCCCGTTTTAATCAAAACAGCAAAGTATATATATACATCTATATATATATATATATATATATATATATATATATATATATATATATATATATATATATAAGATTTAGATATAGCCTCCACACAAATATCCCTATAATTTACACTATTACCGCTCTAGAATACACATTTTACATGGGATCATGACCAAATTTTCAGGATCTTGTTATAATTGAACTAGAAACAGCTCACGGGAAAGTGGACCGCATAGGTCTACGTTTTGATATAGCCCCCATACAAATGTACATCCGATTTACACTATTACCGCTATAAAATGCACATTTTACATCGAATCTTGATCAAATTTTTCACACAATGCTACATTTATACTAGAAACACGTATTTTGAAAGCCAGCTATATAGGTCTATGTTTTGGTATAGCCCCCACACAAATGGGCCCCCAGTTTACACTATTATCGCTCTAGAACCCACATCTTACATTGGATCTTGATAAAATTTTGCAGATCATGTTATATTCATATTTCATACTAAGAATACCTACTTTGAAAGTGATCTATATGGGCCCACTTTTTAATGTAGCGCCCTTATAAATGGACCCCATTTTTATTATTACCCCTCTATGATCCACAATTTACATCGGAAGTTTATCAAATTTTGCATTTTGTATTATATTTCAACTAAGAAGACATATTATGAAAGTCAAATATATGGGTCCATATTTTCGTATAGCTCCCATACAAATTGGGCCCCCATTCTACTCTATTACATCTCTAGAACCCACCCATCGTGCATTAGATCTCGATATAATTTTGCATATCATGTCATATTTCAACTAAGAATACCTAAAGAGTGATTTTTTTGAGGTTAGGATTTTCATGCATTAGTATTTGACAGATCACGTGGGATTTCAGACATGGTGTCAAAGAGAAAGATGCTCAGTATGCTTTGACATTTCATCATGACTAGACTTACTAACGAGCAACGCTTGAAAATCATTGAATTTTATTACCAAAATCAGTGTTCGGTTCGAAATTCTATGGCCATTCTATGGCCATTTTGAGGGAAAACTTCGGAGAACAATTCATCTCAAGAAATGGACCGGTAAGTTGGCCACCAAGATCATGCGATTTGACGCCTTTAGACTATTTTTTGTGGGGCTACGTCAAGTCTAAAGTCTACAGAAATAAGCCAGCAACTATTCCAGCTTTGGAAGACAACATTTCCGAAGAAATTCGGGCTATTCCGTCCGAAATGCTCGAAAAAGTTGCCCAAAATTGGACTTTCCGAATGGACCACCTAAGACGCAGCCGCGGTCAACATTTAAATGAAATTATCTTCAAAAAGTAAATGTCATGGACCAATCTAACGTTTCAAATAAAGAACCGATGAGATTTTGCAAATTTTATGCTTTTTTTTAAAAAAAAAGTTATCAAGCTCTTAAAAAATCACCCTTTACTTTGAAAGTGATCTATATGGAAGCACTTTTTAATGTAGAGCCCTTACAAATGGCCCTCAAGAATGCAAATGTTACATCGGATTTTTTTTTCAAGTTTATATTTTTTCAATATTATATTTCAACTAAGAATAACACAACTTTGGAATAGCCTAAATGGGGCCCCCATTCTACTCTAATACAGATCTAGAAACTACGTCTTACATCGGATAATGATATATTTCAACTATGAATACCTACCGTGAATGAGAAATATATAGGCCCATGTTTTGAACCAGTGTTGTTAGAGGCCTCCTTTCAAATGTCGCACTGTGTTGCGGCTAGTGGAAAAGTAACATTTTTCCGATTATTTTTTTCAGTGTTTTTAATGATGCAATTTTGTCACAGACCTTCCAAGTAAACAAAAAACACATAAAGCTTATTTTTATGTTGGCCCGTTGATTTTTAATTGATTTTAGAAGTCAAATATACAAAATTTTCACGAAAAGAGGGGATTTCAGGGCTGTATTCAAAATGATCTCATTTGATTTTGGTGACAGATATTTTGATTCGGAAAAAAATCTGCCTTCGGACAAGTATCTTCTGTAAAAAAAAGGAATGTTGTTTGAGACATTTTCATATGCACCTTTTATAGAACGAAAACCCGACTAAAGGTCCATTTTTCCTTTAAATTTGGGTTAGGTCAGCAATATCTAAAAAGTCCCAGAGAGTCCCAGTTCCAAACCACTACAGAAATGTTACATAATTTGTTTTCAACGAACTGTGAAAAAATCAGCTGCCCATACCTGCCCTCCTGGGAGTTATAGCGATTTTAGTATATCACTCTCAGTATTTATTCCATAGAAATAGAATAGAATAGTATCTTCAAATTTTTTTTTTATTCTACATCTATTCTAGCACTCCACAAAAATGAGCATAACTCTCTTAAAACTGAAGCTATTGACTTCAAACCGGTATCAAATTAAAGCTTTGATTGCCACCTTTCAAATAAGAAATGAAATAGATTTTGGTTTTTATAAAATTTCAGAGTTTTTCAACAAATATCGAAAAATCATGAAAATTTTACGTTTATAATTCTTGTTATTTAAAATTATTTAAAAAACTAATCATAGGGTATTTATCAGAAATAAAAGAAGAATTAAAATAATTTTTTTTTGTAAATTTTTCGAACAATTTTTTTTTGACTTTTGTTGAAAATTTGACCCAACAATTTTTTTCGGTGTAAATTTTTTTTCACTCATTCTGTTCGGGATTTCATTCTGACCAATCCGTAGAAGTTTCTCATCGATACAATTAAAAATACAGTTTAGGCATTATGATTTCCAAAAAATTCCGCTTTCGCAACACTGTGTGTCGGTCCGATTCATCCCATTACTACTGTATAATTTGTATTTGGCTGCCGGAAAATTGGATCAATTATTTACCATATTTGTTAAATAGGACTAAAGATGAATTTATAGTATACTGTATAATTTATATGAACTACATAATATTGCTCCCAATAAACACCTGGGTTTATTAATAAAAGCGATGTCGGTCCCGCCCGACTTCCTTACTTGTTTCTTTTACGGCTAAAATTGATTGAATCATCGTGCACTGTGTACGTGAGAGATAGTGGATTTTCAAAAATATGTACTCTTGGAATTCGGAAAATAGGAAAAAAAATGGAAAAAATCAACTGTAGCACCCACTATCTACCAATATTTATGGTAATTAAGCTCTTTGAAGATTGCTGTATTATATTTACTTTTTGAATTGACTTGAAGTATTATTTCGATACATTTAGTGTAAACGATTTGGCAGCCCTGCGTTATAAGCGTGGGTTGAAATAATAATTTATTTTTATTTATTTATAAAATTATTTTTTTAACATTTTTATTTGTTTTGGTTATATTAAAAACATTAAATTTTCCTGAAATTATATTGCACTTCTACTAAAATCGACAGCCTCTGTGGAATGCAATCCATGGTGGAGGGTATATAAAGTTCGGCCCGTCCGTACTTAACACCGTTTTGACTTGTTTATACTCGACCATACAAAAAAATTAAATAAATAAAACTAATTTTGAGTAATTTTTATTTGTACTTGAGTACGAACGTAAAAAAACTCAGATAAAGCCTCCCTATATGGCTTTACAAATAAATAATAATTTCCTTAATTTTAGTTATTTTTACTTGATTTTTTCGTGTGTGTATGTAATTGTTATAAGCAACAAACATTTGGATGAAAATAATCAACATTTTTTCATGTCTTTTCGTTCTATCCTTCCACCAATATTAGCTCATCACTACTGCTATCCATCCATACAACTTATTCTTTCATCCGAGCAGTGTATAGAATTGTTTGCCTATCTTTCTTCCAATTTTTCTATCTCTCACCATTATTAGTTCATTTGTTCTCAGTTACACCTTTCTCTCTTCAAATATAATTCCATGAGAAGTGGGTTCCATTATATCTTACATCCTTCTTCTTTCATCCGAGCTGTGTATGGCATTATTTGCCTATCTTTCTGTCAATTCTGTTCTAGTCTTCTACCTTTCATTGACTACAAAATTATATCATCCTTCCATCTCTTCATTCTTCCGAATTGTATATGGGATAATTAGTATTTGTTGTCTATCTTTCTCCAACCATTATTAACCTTTTCAGTAACGACAAATGATATCACTCTTCCCTCTTCTTCTTCGTTTATACAAGTTGTATGTGGAACTATTTTCAAATACTGTTCTATTCTTTCACCATTATGAATTCCTCAGTCCTTCTATCTATCCATACATCTCCCAAAATATTCCCAGTTACACCTTTATCTCTTCAAATGTAAATCCACGGGAATCAGAGTACATTATATCTTACTTGATCCTTCTTCTTCATCCGAACTGTATATGGGATTATTTGCTTATCTCATCAATTCTTCTTTTTATTCATTGTTTTCCTCCACAATCATAGATATTTTTATGGAAAGTAGGTCCCTTTCAGTGACTACAAAATTATATCACTCATCCATCTCTTCTCTCATTCAAATTGTATATCGGATAATTTGTTGTCTATCTTTCTCCAACCATTATTAGCTCACGAGTTCTTCTATCTATCCACATATATATCTCAAAATATTCTCAAAATTGTGACACTCTTCCTTCTTCTTTTTCGTTTATCCAAGTTGTATATGGAACTATTCTATTCTATTGTTCCAGCACTATTAGTTCATCAGTTATTCTATATATCCATAGATCTCTCAAAATATTGCCAGTTACACCTTTAAATCTTCAAATGTTATTCCGCGAGAAGCAGGTTCCATTATATATCACTTCATCAATTCATCCGAACTGTATATGGGATACGTTTCTTATATTTCTGCCAATTCTGTTCTAGTCTCCTACCATTATTAGTTCAAAAGTTCTTCCATCTCTTTATTACCCTTCCTTATCAAACATATTTCTATGGGAAATAGGCCCCATTCAGTGACTACAATTTATATCACTTTTCCATCTCTTCTTTCATCCGAGTTGTATTTGGGATTATTTGTACTCGTTGCCTATCTTTCTCCCATCATTATTACCTCATGATCTATTCTATCTATCTATACATCTCTAAAAATATCCTCAAAATTGTGCCACTCTTCGTTCTTCTTCTTTTTTATTTTTCTATTCTATTCTTCCACCGTTATTATCTTTCCTACTTAAATATATCTCTACGAGAAGTAGTCCCTTTCAGTAAAGAAAAATGATATCTCTCTTCCCTCTTCTCCCTCGTTTATCCAAGTTGTATATGGAACTATTTGCAAATACTGTTCTATTCTTCCACCATTATGAGTTCCTCAGTTCTTCTATCTATCCATACAGCTCCCAAAATATTCCCAGTTACACCTTTATCTCTTCAAATATAATTCCACGAGAAGCAGGTTCCATTATATCTTACTTGATCCTTCTTTCATCCGAACTGTATATGGGATTATTTGCTTATCTTTCAGTTCTAGACTCCTGCCATTATTAGCTCATCAGTTCTTCTATTTATTCATTGTTATCCTCCACACTCATAGATATTTAAGTAGGCCATTTTCAGTGACTACAAAATTATATCACTCATCCATCTCTTCTCTCATCCAAATTTTATATCGGATAATTTGTCGTCTATATTTCTCCAACTATTATTAACTCACGAGTTCTTCTATCTATCCATATATATCTCAAAATATTATCAAAATTGTGACACTCTTCCTTCTTCTTTTTCGTTTATCCAAGTTGTATGTGGAACTATTCTATTCCATTATTCCAGCACTATTAATTCCTCAGCTCTTCTGTCTAACCATACATCTCCCAATATATTCCCAGTTATATCTTTATCTCTTCAAATGTAATTCCACGAGAAGCAGGTTCCATTACATTATATAAGCAAGTAATTCTTCTTTCATCCGAGCTGTATATGGGATTATTTGCATATCTTTGTTCCAATTTTTCTATTTCTCAGCATTATTAGTTCATCAGTTCTTCTATCTCTTTATTATTACCCTTCCTTATCAAATATATTTCTTCCCTCTTCTTTCTTTGATACGAGCTGTGTTTGATATTATTTGCCTATCTTTCTTCCAATTTTTCTATTTCTCACCATTAGTAGTTCACCAGCTCTGCTATCTCTTCATTATTATCCTTCGTACTCAAATATATTTCTGTGGGAAGTAGATCCCAATTATATCACTGTACTTTCTTCTTATTCTTCCATCTGTGTTGCTTATGATATAATTTGTATTTGTTGCCTATCTTTCTGTCAATTCTATTCTATTCTCCCACCATTATTAGTTCATCACTTATTATATATATCCATATATCTCTCAAAATATTCTCACCTTACACCGAGCTCTTCATCATTATCCTTCCTACTCATATATATACATTTCTATGTAAAAATCTTCATCTCTGTGTTGCCTTGCCATGGCAACTGTTGCGACGACGGCGAACGTTGCTTAATTAAATCTTAACGAAATTTTGCTGCTACCTTTACGTTTTTGCTCCTGCCACTTAATTCATTACGCCAAAAATTGTTCCAACAGTTTCTTTATCACCATCACAGCCATCTTAACTTGTATAATTTGCGAGTTTACCGCATGTTTAAGAAGAACATTAATCGTCACCTCCTGGCACCTTGGCCCCCTTTTGGCGGTCGTACCATTGTGCGAATTGTAAAATGTGAAAGCGTAAAACATTAATTTAATTAAAAAACAATTAAAAGAACAGCAATGTGAACATATCCCAATAAATCGAGTTAATAATAGAGACTCAAGCAGAGCAGAGGCTCTGAACAGCGGCATGATGGGAAGAGTTGAGGTGTAGGATGGGAATTTTAATTTGAGAATTGATTTAAAGGGAACCTCATTTTCACCAAGTGTGACTGAAGATTGGTCATGATAGGAATTTTTGAGATTGAAGAAGGGAATTATGAATTAATAGAATTGATTTAAGTGGAACCCCATTTTCACTAAGTCTGGCTAGAGATAACCAATAGTTATAGATGCCAGATTCCACACAAACTCACAGCTGTATTTTTTGGTTAGCCGTAACTTTAATTAATGAGGCAATGATATGAGACCAAAATCTGCATTCAGATATGAGCAAACTTCATATAGAAATTTTCAAAATCCGGAAAGTGGATTTTGGGTGTATATTCGAATGCAGTATTAGTTTTTCAAAATATTCCTCAATTCCCATCATGCTCTTCAGACACACCCTTTGATAAGCCAATCAAAATGACTGCTTTCAAGTGTGTAAATTCCCTCCAATTCCCCTCCACTCTTACTCTCCTTCATGAGCCTTGTTGGCAAATGACAAACGAAAAAACTATATAATTCATATATAAAATATCTGATTTTGCAATTTTTGTGTTTCCACATCCACCAACATATGGCCAATAATCATTAATTATAAAAAACGTAAGCGAAGGAAATGAGCAGCATGCCAGGAGGACTACAGTTTCGCAGTTTATTCGTGCTGAGATAATTGTGCCATGATTTACGGATTTTAAATGGAAGAAATTATGAACATGGATTTATGGATTACTTTGCGGCATAATTTGTAGTTCCAAAAGGCATTGTACATAAGTTTAATCCAGAGCAGACATTAAATAAAATCCCGTTTAAATAACCATAACTAACCAACCAACCAACCGGATTTCGTTAAACCCCCACCAAACTTCAAGTTCGCAATTCTCAAATCATAACAATTACTAGATAACAACCATCCATTACATTCACTGCAACTTTCTTATCCTTTAAGCTCTATGGTGCTGCTCCCTCCCCACCAAAACCCTTGGTATTGTTATCACCCCATCCGTAGTGATGAGAATCGTTGGCAGGACCCTGTAAAGCCGGCTCGGTATTAGTCAATTGTATTGTACTCGCTGTGCCCAGCCCTTCCTAACAACCCATTAAATGGGAAATATCCTTGTTTTCATAAAAGCAAAAAGCAAAAAAGAATCCTTGGTAATGGGTGTCGAACAGCATCAGCATTTTGTAGTTGTTGTCGGTGTAGCTGTCTTTATGGACTTTTCACTTGTGCTTTTTTCCTGCGCTCTGATCTCTCATCTCAGCATTGTTGTCTGTTCTTCTGCGAGATTTTTATTAGTTCGATAAGAAAAAATGTTCATTTACACAATGTTGCTGCCGCTGCTGGTGGTGTCAAAAATCTAATAACAAATATTTGCCACTCTTTTTTTGCCCCTCCTCCCTCACACACCACCACCACATCGTCGTCTTCGTCATTTTTTTGTAACGACAATACATCCATAAATTTTATGTACTTCAATTTACATGCGACGTCTTAATGGCCTGCTTCTTGGGCTTCGTTTCGTTTGGCATTGGCGGAAGTTGTAGGTGTACTCGGTGGGGAAGCGAAAAGGATGTTAAGGACCTTTAAGCATATGCATTAACCAAGTGGCAAACCACAACTCGTTGGCTTCCTATAGTCGCGGATTTGCCAACGATATATATGAGGTACTTGCTATGATTGCTTAATTTTGTTAACATTTTGATGAAGAAAGCTAGATATGCAGAGAGACGGAAAGGCTGTGTAGAAGGAAAGGGTGATTGTTGAAATAAAGGAACCTAAATTATAGAAAAGAAAGTCATTCATTATGGAAATTGTGCAACTATATATCCTTCGTAAAGACTGCCAGATCAAGACGTTGATACAGTTGGCTAAAGCAAAGGAGGAAAATAATTGATTGTAGAAGGGAAAAGGTGATTGTTGAAATGATGAAATCTAAATTATCGAAAATAGTGTTATTTATCACTAAATTCGTAAATTGTCCCAATGTTATGTTTATAACATCGTTTACAACGTCACACAGTGGAAAGGAGGCCTATAACAACACTTGGAGCCTGGTCCAAAACATGGGCCTATATATTTCTCATTCACGGTAGGTATTCATAGTTGAAATATATCATGATCCGATGTAAGACTTAGCTTCTAGAGCTGTATTAGAATAGAATGGGCCCCATTTGGGTTATTCCAAAGAACGGACACATATATTTGAATTTGTTTTCTTAGTTTAAATACAATATAATCTGCAAAATTTGAAAAAAAATCCGATGTAAAATTTGCGTTCTTGAGGGGTAAAAATTAAAATTGGGCATTTGTAAGGGCTCTACATTAAAAAGTGGTTCCATATAGATCACTTTCAAAGTAGGTATTCATAGTTGAAATATGGCATGATATGCAAAATTATATCGAGATCTAATGCTCGATGTGGGTTCTAGAGATGTAATAGAGTAGAATGGGGGCCCAATTGGTATGGGGGTTATACCAAAATATGGACCCATATATATATATTTGACTTTCATAATATGTCTTCTTAGATGAAATATAATGCAAAATGCAAAATTTGATAAACTTATGATGTAAATTGTGGGTCCTAGAGGGGTAATAATAAAAATAGGGGCCATTTGTAAGGGCGCTACATTAAAAAGTGGGTCCATATAGATCACTTTCAAAGTAGGTATTCTTAGTATGAAATATGAATATAACATAATCTGCAAAATTTGAAAAACTTCCGATGTAAAATGTGGGTCCTAGAGAGGGGGCCCACTTGCTAGGGCGCTACATTAAAAAGTGGGCCTTCATAGATCACTTTCAAAGTCAGTATTCTTTATTGAAATATAACATGAACTGCAAAATTTTATCAAGATCCAATGTAAGATGTGGGTTCTAGAGCGATAATAGTGTAAACTGGGGGCCTATTTGTATGGGGGCTATACCAAAACATAGACCTATACAGCTGGCTTTCAAAATACGTATTTCTAGTATAAATGTAACATTGTGTGGAAAATTTGATCAAGATCCGATGTAAAATGTGCATTTTAGAGCAGTAATATTATAAATTGGATGTACATTTGTATGGGGTACATTTGTATTAGTGCCACGCCCAACGCCCAAATATAATTTTTAGTTTTTTACGATTTTCGAAATTTTTGGTAATCGATGACAAACGGCTATTATAACTTTAAAACAAGTAAGGAAAGGCTAAAGTCGGGCGGGGCCGACTATATGATACACTCCACTTTCCAACGGAATACAATTCAACTCGGTAACAAAGTGAAAACGGGAAGAATTTTTGTATGTTTCCTAATCATAGGCTAATATGACCTGGTTCGATTTGTCAAATCCATAAGAATATTTGTATCGGGGCTATATCCAAACATGGAAAAATGTGACTAGCTTTCACAATAAGTTCTTCCAGTTCAAATATAAGGTGTTATGCTCACTTTGAAGAAATTCGGTGAAAATTCGTCGTTTCTGGGGCGGAAAAAGTTAAATCGGTAGTGAAATTCGTATGGGTGCTATATATAAATCTGAACCGATCTAACACATTTTTACCGCAGGTGTGTCTAGTTGAAATATAAGATGTTTTCCCAATTTTGAAGAAAATCTCTTCTAATATATGGTATCTAGAGTGAAATGAGTCAAATCGGGAGTGAAATTCGTATGATTTACGCTATATGTAAATCTGAACCGATCTGTCCCATTTTCACCATGGGTGTTTCTAGGACAAATATAATATATTTCGCCTAATTTGAAGAGGATCTGTTAAAATATGTGGTTTATAGAGCGGAAAAAGTCAAATCGGGAGCGAAATTTGTATGGGAGCTATATATAAATCTGAACCGATCTGACCCATTTTTACCACAGGTGTTTCTAGTTGAAATATAAGATGTTTTGCTAAATCTGAAGACAATCTGATACAATATGTGGTTTCTAGAGCGGAAAAAGTCAAATCGAAAGCAAAATTTGTATGGGAGCTATATATAAATCTGAACCGATCTGACCCATTTTTACCACAGATGTTTCTAGTTGAAATATAAGATGTTTTGCCAAATCTGAAGACAATCTGATACAATATGTGGTTTCTAGAGCGGAAAAAGTCAAATCGGGAGCGAAATTTGTATGGGACCTATATATAAATCTGAACCGATCTGGCCCATTTTTACCACAGGTGTTTCTAGTTGAAATATAAGATGTTTTGTCAAATCTGAAGACAATCTGATACAATATGTGGTTTCTAGAGCGGAAAAAGTCAAATCGGGAGCGACATTTGCATGGGAGCTATATATAAATCTGAACCGATCTGACTCATTTTTACAACAGGTGTTTCTAGTTGAAATATAAGATGTTTTGCCAAATCTGAAGACAATATGATACAATATGTGGTTTCTAGAGCGGAAAAAGTCAAATCGGGAGCGAAATTTGTATGGGAGCTATATATAAATCTGAACCGATCTGACTTATTTTTACCACATGTGTTTCCAGTTGAAATATAAGATGGTTTGCCAAATCTGAAGACAATCTGATACAATATGTGGTTTCTAGAGCGGAAAAAGTCAAATCGGGAGCGAAATTTGTATGGGACCTATATATAAATCTGAACCGATCTGACCCATTTTTACCACAGGTGTTTCTAGTTGAAATATAAGATGTTTTGTCAAATCTGAAGACAATCTGATACAATATGTGGTTTCTAGAGCGGAAAAAGTCAAATCGGGAGCGACATTTGTATGGGAGCTATATAGAAATCTGAACCGATCTGACTCATCTTTACAACAGGTGTTTCTAGTTGAAATATAAGATGTTTTGCCAAATCTGAAGACAATATGATACAACATGTGGTTTCTAGAGCGGAAAAAGTCAAATCGGGAGCGAAATTTATATGGGAGCTATATATAAATTTGAACCGATCTGACTTATTTTTACCACAGGTGTTTCCAGTTGAAATATAAGATGTTTTGCCAATTTTGAAGAAAATCTGTTAAAATATGTGGTATCTAGAGTGAAAAGAGTCAAATCGGGATTGAAATTCGTATGGGGGCTATATCTAAATCAGAACCGATTTTCTTCAAATTAAATAGCGTCCGTTCTTATCCCGAAAAAGTTCGTTGTGCAAAGTTTCATTTGGTTCTGGCTACAATTGCGACCTGTATCGTGATTACAAGAATAGATGGACAGACAGACAGACAGACGGACGGACATTGCTAAATCGACTCAGAAAGTGATTCTAAGTCGATCGGTATAATTAACAATGGGTCTATATCTCTTCCTTTTTTGTGTTACAAACAAATGCACAAAGACATAATACTCTCGTGGAGTGTATAAATATCTTAAGATTAATATTGGCCCAATATTTTGAAGCGCTCCCATACCATAAAACCGTACATCCCTAAAGTATGCTTTTAATAAATTTTGCAAAATACATTAACAGAGAACAACGAAGAAAGTATTGCTTCTTATTTGGCCTAGAAGGTTTTACCATTTCAGTAATTAAATCAATGTTTGCAGCTATAAGCAGCATATTAAAACGAATAAATAAGACAATAGTTTAACAATATTTGTAAATGTCGTGGCATCGGTCGGCCTCTCGAGTATAGTTCTATTCTGTAGAAAATTAACAATACTAAATAAATACAACCTTCATGTAATCCACTATCTGAAAAGGAAAGCAAAAATGTAATTACATTTTCTTATATGCAAAAGAACACGAGACTTCAATACGATACATGGTTTGCGAGATACACTCCAATTAAATAACCTCTATTATGATGCAATTTTCAAATATTTTAGCATTTATGAACTTTAAATGCATCCACAGCTAATTCTAGCCGCAATATTGACAATATCTTTTATGGGATATGCTTAATGGGAATGTTCTTTGCAAAATGCAATCAGTAAATCGAGACTTGGGCGTATGACGTTTGGGAGTTTTTGCCGCTGTTTTCCCAGTTTCTGTCTATCTGAAGCAGTAGCCAAACCCTGAACGCGTCGAACCAATTTACTTTCGTTTGACTACTCATACATTTCGGTGGAATATCCAAGTAACAGACCGTTTGGTTGGTACCATTTTTATCACTCTTTTCTTTACACTTTAATTGTTCGTATTTCGAAATATTTTGGAGATTTGGAGATTTATTTAAATTTATTATTTAATACATTTATTTATATTTTTATTTGGGACAATTTAATCGATTTAATATTCGTGGTTCAAAAATTTAGATTTTTTTCAGATATTCAAATATTTGAATAAAATTATACGATTAACCGATTAAATTTAATCGGTTGGATACCCTGGTAGATATACATCACTTTTCATGAATTCTCATCCATTTGTTGTCGATTGGATAGCCGTCCGCACCGAATGACATCTCCTAGGTGTTGGTTTAGTGAATATATATATAAAACTCTAACCTTCCGATACATGACAGCAAGAATCTTGATGTGGGTTTATTGAGTACTAGCTGAACCCCGCCCGCTTCGCCATGCAAAAAAAAAAAAAAAACAAGTGATAAAATTGCGTTTCAAATTTCACCTACCTCAAAAACACTTTTGCCACGCCTCCACTGTCCACTAAATGAAAATTCAAAAAACGGCATCATATTTATCTTTCCAATTTTTTTAGCCTTCTGGCTAAAAAACACTTTTGCCAAGTCCCCAAATTTCGGCATCATATTTATCTATCTCGTGGTGAGTTATATATATGTACCAATTTTCAGCCTTCTAGCTCTCAAAAACACTATTGCCTAGCCCCCTCAGCCCACAGAGCATTTTTTTAAATTCTACAGCCTATAGTTCCTTTCAGACCATCTATCTGTATTGAAAATTTCAACAACAACGGTTCAGCCGTTTACGCGTGATTGCGGAACAAACAAACAGACAGACAGACTTACACTAAGGTTTTATAATAAAGGGTGATTTTTAAGCTATTATCTTTTTGGCAACACTGGTTTAAACAGCTGACGCACGTTTCGTGTTCTGTTTCACTGTCAAACATTTTCAGTTTGGTCTATAATTTAACCATGAGTCGTCTTACAAACGAACAACGCTTGCAAATTATTGAATTTTATTATCAAAATGCGTGCTCTGTTAAAAAAGTTCATCGCGTGCTTCCATTTTATGGTCAGTTTCATTGACCCACTGAAGCGGCTATTCGGGCTATTGTGACTAAATTTCGCTTCAAATTAACATTGTTGGACATTAAACCACCAACACGCTTACGTAGAGTGCGAACTGAAGAAAATATCGCAGCTGTATCGGCCAGTGTTAATGATGACCACCAATTATCGATTCGTCGCCGTTCGCAGCAATTGGGCCTCTGTTACCCAAAAAAGTGGAAATCCCAAAATTGGACTAAGCGGATGGACCACTTGAGGCGCAGTCAAGATCAACATTTGAATGAAATAATCTTCATTAAATTATATGGACCGTACTATCGATTAAAATAAAGATTTCATGCATTTTTCTGAATTTTATGTGCTTCTTTTTTTGAAAAACTTTCCTATAGCTTTTAAAAAATCACCCTTTATTAGTAGGGATTAATGTGCGAATTTGAGAGTATAAAAATTTGTAGAGTGAGGGTATAAAAAGAATTTCGATTTTTCGTTTTTAGTCTGAAATTTAGTTTTTATACACTCCACGAGAGTATTATGTCTTTGTGCATTTGTTTGTAACACCCAAAAGGAAGAGAGATAGACCCATTGTTAATTATACCGATCGACTTAGAATCACTTTTTGAATCGATTTAGCGATGTCCGTCTGTCTGTCTGTCTGTCTGTCCATCTATTCTTGTAATCACGATACAGGTCACAATTGTACACAGAACCAAATGAAACTTTGCACAACTAAGTTTTTCGGGATAAGAACGAACGCTATTTAATTTGAAAAAAATCGGTTCAGATTTAGATATAGCCCCCATACGAATTTCACTCCTCATTTTTGACTCTTTTCACTCTAGATACCACATATTTTAACAGATTTTCTTCAAAATTGGCAAAACATCTTATAGTTCAACTAGAAACATCTGTGGTAAAAATGGGTCAGATCGGTTCAGATTTATATATAGCTCCCATACAAATTTCGCTCCCGATTTGATTTTTTCCGCTCTAGAAACCACAAATTGTATCAGGTTGTCTTCAGATTTGGCAAAACATCTTATTTTTCAACTAGCAACACCTGTGGTAAAAATGTGTTAGATCGGTTCAAATTTATATATAGCTCCCATACAAATTTCGCTCTCGAATTGTTTTTTCCGCTCTAGAAACCACATATTGTATCAGATTGTCTTCAAATTTGGCAAACTATCTTATATTTCAACTAGAAACGTCCATGATGAAAATGGGTCAAATCGGTTCAGATTTATATATAGCTCCCATACAAATTTCGCTCCCAATTTGACTTTTTCCGCTCTAGATACCACATATATTAACAGATTTTCTTCAAAATTAGCAAAACATCTTATAGTTCAACTAGAAACACCTGTGGTAAAAATGGACCAGATCGGTTCAGATTTATATATAGCTGCCACACAAATTTCTCTCCCGATTTCACTTTTTCCACTCTATAAACCACATATTTTAACAGATTTCTTTCAAATCTTTCAAAATATCTTATATTTCAACTAGAAACACCCATGGTGAAAATGGGTCAGATCGGTTCAGATTTACATATAGATCCAATATAAATTTCGCTCTCGGATAGACTTTTTCCGCCCCAGAAACCACAAATTTTCTCCGAATTTCTTTGAAGTGACCACAAAACGTTATATTTGAACTGGAAGAACTAATTTTGAAAGTTAGTCACTTTATTCCAGGTTTGGATATAGCCCCGATACAAATATTCTTTTCGTTTTGACAAATTGGACCAGGTCATATTAGCCTATGATAAGGAAACATACAAAAATTCGTCCCGTTTTCACTTTTTACCGAGTTGAATTGTATTCGGATAGAAAGTGGAGTGTATCGTATAGTCGGCCCCGCCCGACTTTAGCCTTTCCTTACTGGTTTTTATTGATTTTGACTGGGTTCAGCTAGTTAGATACAATTATATTGCTAAATATCTGAATATGTAATGTTAGATCGAAAATGAATAAAACTGATTAGTTTGGTAATAGGAAAGTAAATGTAAAGCAAATACAAATAACATTTTCCAAGAGAAAGAAACCCCATACTGAATTTTAAGCTTAAAGTAAGTCTAGGATTGAATGCTTATTCTAATTTGTTAGCTTATCATTCAGAATTTATGATTTTTGCAAAGAAAAAAGTCAAAGGCGCCAATATGCTGTCCTAAATACCTGCAGAATGGTTACCGAAGCCATCTGGAGACTCTCATAAAAAATTCTTCAGAGGATAACAGGATAGGGATATATATCACAAGAGGATTTCTCGCAAATGACCATCGCGTTCACATAGGGTGGCCTACACCCAGCCGGTCAGATGCTAACTTTCTGACTGCAAGGACAACCTAACCTAATACCCTGATTGGAAGTTTCAATAGTTCAGACTGATTAAAAGAATGACATATATATATTTTAAGTGTAGCGATATTGTTAGATACTCCCTCTTTACTTGTTGTGATTGATTTGCAACAAACCTGACCTCCAACTAAAGCTACCAATTCGCCAATCTGTAGTTTTACTTACAGCCGGCATAATGATGATATTATTATTATGTGTGTGAGTGAGCGTCTGGTTGTAAGTGTGAGTTTATTACTCGGCATTTGGATGTGCATATCCACCCACACACATCCTCGCCTAACTACATTCAATTTTAGTATGATTTTTATCGGCTATAATGTGGTACCTTTGCACCTTTCTTTGTTGGAATTATTCGCTTTTGGTTTAACGTATTTTTTCCACATTCACTCGGGTGTGAAAAGCTTAATAGTTTGGATAATTTGTTCGGGTTGTGGGGCTCCCCCATTTAAATAATGTCTTATTTTCATTTATGACCAAGATAAAAATAAGTTTTTCATTCTCTGGCTAAACGAGAAAAACGCCCGCGGCTGATTATGTTGTTTGTAAAATATAAAAAAGACTCTTGGAAGGTAATTGAAATTTAGAGGGAGGATTTTGACATTATCAAAGGATTTTTTTTTGAAATTCGTCTGTATCGACGATCAAGTAATGACAGAAATTTATCAAATAAAGTGTTTCGAAGCCAAATAGCCCGAGGCGACAAGTTGAAGCTTCATTCAACCCAAAGGGGTATCATCTTTGATGTCATTAGGCTCAGCAGCCAGTCAGTTTTATCGTTTGTTGGTCAGAACTGTATCCTGTCAGAGGGGTTTTAAATATTGAGCATCACCATCTGTCAAAATATTTATTGGAAAATCCAAATTTCATTAACTTTCATTGCGCTATCTCTATCGCAACCCCCACCTCATCATCATCCGAATATAGTCCCACTTATCATTCCCATTAAACTTGTTCGCAGCAAAAAAGGTCGCAAAACTCAAAACGCTTGAGGATGGCAATCCTCGCTCGCATTCATTCATTCATGCTACACTCTGTGAATTTAACTTGCAAACTAAATTAATTAAATAGTTTGTTTTCCTTTGTGCGAGCACATACCAGTGCTCATATAGGTAACTATATATTTATATAAAATATTCGCTATAAAGCCAAAGAGCTTAACAAATAATTTTAATTTACCCAGGTTAAAACTTTTGACAGTCCTCCATAACAAAATCTTCTTCTGGAATGAAGAAAAAAAATCAATCAAAATTTTTTTATTAGACTTAAGTCCTTTGGCAGTTCAGCTAACGTGATGAACATTTGGAGAGATGTTTACGATTTGTTTGGCTTACGAGTGATTTCAACAGATACAGGTTTCCTTTAATAACAAAGTTTTGTGCACAACTTTTAATATAATTAGCACAAGTGCTAACAAAAAGAGGTGGGTAGCCCACCTTAATATTCAAGTGCAGAAACGATTTGCACAGGCTGCAGCCTTTAGAGGGGTTCTTTTCAGGAAGTCGATGAACAAAGCGATTGGCTTTCTTGCGGAGACACCGTGAAAGGCTGATGTTTTTGGGGGAAATCCACAAAAGTTGCGGATGCTTAAGGGCCAATTTTTCTCAGTTGTTTGGGAAATATAATCCGAAACCCTCAAAATATGTCTTAAGAATTCACATCGCCATTTACTTAATTTCTAGGAAACAAAAATACATTTAAATAATTTTATTTAATTACCTAAGTTTACTATACTGAACCATTTGAAAATCAGATAAAGATGTAACAACATTATATATGTATGTAAAATAAGTATTTAAGGAATTGTTTTCTGATGTGAAGAAGTGTATTCTGTAAAAGTTATTACAATTCAAATTCCCTTGGCTCTCCGTTTTCCCAAATTAATCCGTTTAGACGCATAAAACATAAAAAATGATACCTATATGCAATAATACTCATATGCCAAGGTGGCTAACTAAAATTGATCTAAATTCCTGTAATTTGTTCACTTTGCACATTTGGCGAAATTCAATGTATTCCGTAGGAATGATTAAAAAGGAAGTTTCGCTGACTCTCAGTTTTTCCAGATTATTTCGTTTATTTAATGATATTTATTCAATTGCATAATAATAGCAGTCATACGACAAGGTGGTCTATTCAAAAACACGTTGCACACATGAAAGAATTCAATGTGTTGTGTGAGCATGATTGAATTTCAACTTCCCCTGGCTCTCTGTTTTCCCAAATCAATTCGTTTAGACACTGCAACAAATTTTCATATTCAAGTTATAGGCAAGATATTGGATGAATAATTGCATGATGTTACAGAATATCAGTGTCTAATATGCGATTACCCGTATCCGTGAATTTTACATCATTATAATATTTACACGTATGTTCAAAAGTGGCATCACCATTCAATACCTAGTTTCTGAATTGCTGAAAAAAAAATTCTGAGTTAATGAAGTACAAAATCAAGTCTGTACTGATTCATTTCCTGTCTATTTTAACAAATAAGCGAAAGAGACAACGTCACGTAAGAAGAGATAATCTTGCGTGGGTAAAAAAAGTCTTAAAATATCTTAAAATTACAGAAATTGGCAAGTCGGTTATTAATACGTGTTATTATTACATATATAAAGTATCAAACGTAAAAAAGTATTTTCTCTTAATTGAGAAAATTCAATATATTTTCTATTTGAGTGGACATAAAATTTTGGAAAAGGTAATATGATTAGCGTTCTCCTCTGATTTAAAATGAAGCTTAAAGTGTTTTTATAGGAATTAAAACGTGAGCATCTCCACTGTGAAGTATATGCTTTTTTTCAATTAGTTGTGCTATTAATTTGGCATATGCCACTAATTAACGTAACTAGCACGAATATTCTACATAGCAGGTAATTTTAATATATACATAATTATGTCCGAACATAAATTAATAAATGCATTTATATTAAAATATCAAGATCTAGATTTCCAAACGGGTGCATTAATTGGAGTAAAATGCAAGAGACAAATACTACAGTCGGGCGGGGCCGGCTCTATGACACACTCCACTTTCTATCCGAATACAATTCAATTCGGTGAAAAAGTGAAAACGGGAAGGTTTTTTGTATCCTGTAAATGTATGTGTTTGACAAAAAATGTTAAATCGGAAAGGACATTTGTATGAGGATATATTGAAACCTGGAACGAAATAGGTGAAATATAAATGGCCAAAATCGGTTAAACTTTTGGGAGCAACATTTGTATTTGGGCTATATTTAAATCTGAACCGCTCTTACCCACTTTCACCATAGTTTTGTTTAGTTGGATAAGATGTTGAGCAAATTTTAAAGAAAATCGGGTACAATATGTGGTTTCTATGGCGCAAAAGTCAAATCGGGACGAAATTTGTGTGGGGGCTATATCTAAAACTGAACCGATCTTACCCAATTTCTGCATAGGTGTTTCTAGTTGGATTATAAGATGTTGTGCCAAAGTTAAAGAAAATCGGGTACAATATGTGGGTTCTTGAGCGGAAAATGTCAAATCGGGGGCGTCGTTTGTTTGGGGGCTATATCTAAATCTGAACCGATCTTACCCAATTTCTGCATAGGTGTTTCTAGTTGGATTATAAGATGTTGGATGGATGCCAAAGTTAAAGAAAATCGGGTACAATATGTGGGTTCTAGAGCGGAAAATGTCAAATCGGGAGCGACATTTATATGGGGGCTATATCTAAATCTGAACCGATCTTACCCAATTTCAGCATAGGTGTTTCTAGTAAGATTATAAGATGCTGTGCCAAATTTAAAGAAAATCGAGTACAATATGTGGTTTCTAGAGCGGAAAATGTCAAATCGGGAGCGACATTTGTATGGGGGCTATATCTGAACCGATTTGATCAATTTTCACCATAGATGTTACTAGTTTAAATATAAGATGTTTTGCCAAATCTGAAGACAATCTGATATAATATGTGGTTTCTAGAGCGGAAAAAGTCAAATCGGGAGCGAAATTTGTATGGGAGCTATATATAAATCTGAACCGATCTAACACATTTTTACCACAGGTGTTTCTAGTTGAAATATAAGATGTTTTGCTAATTTTAAAGAAAATCTGTTGTAATAGGTGGTATCTAGAGTGAAAAGAGTCAAATCGGGAGTGACATTCGTATGGGGGCTATATCTAAATCTGAACCGATTTTCTTCAAATTAAATAACATTCGTCCTTTTCCCGAAAAACTTCATTGTGCAAAGTTTCATTTAGTTATGTCTACAATTGCGACCTGTATCGTGATTACAAGAATAGATGGACAGACTGACGGACGGACGGACATTGTTAAATCGACTCAAAAAGTGATTGTAAGTCGATCGGTATAATTAACAATGGGTCTATCTCGTTACCTTTTGGGTGTTTCAAACAAATTCACAAATACATAATACTCTCGTGGAGTGTATAAATATATGGAGTAGAAGAATGTCCATAAAATTAGTTTGTTACTAGCTACCGTGTACGAAGTGTGTTAATGTAGTATTTTTGTAAAATTGTTTTTTTACCTCCTTCTGAGAGACTATTGAAAGTTGTAAATTCGGACGGACAATAAGTGAGTAAATACAAAAAAAAAGAGAATAATAAGATAGACTGAAAATCACAACTAAAATAACATCAATTAATTTGCATATTTTTGACTACATTTTTGTTTTTGTTGAGTGTGTAAAACTGCTAACTCTAATTACAGAGGGTTATATTCATCACGATTCGCTGAGTGGCCATTTCATCGATCGTCGTAAAACAAAATCAATAATTCAGAATATTTACTCAATTACTTTTAATTATTATTTTTTGTATTTAAATGATGTGACTGAGTTTTTTTGTATAATTTAAATTTGATTTTGCCTTATCTGCAAACATAAATTTATTTCGATTCGAATAAGTACACATAGGTCATAGCAAATTATAGTTTTAACATATTTGCATATATTTCGTAATTGATACAATTTAGTTTCTAATGATTTTTTATCTGCTAAGTTTATAAAAGAAAGCATGAAACACTAAAGTCTTTTCAAATAAAGGGAAGTATTCCCGAAATAATCCCGAATGACATGAATAATTAGTTGCTGCACTTTCATTTTTAGGGGCAATTTCTCAAAATATTATGGGTAGTGATCGGGTAGGGAACAATTGAGGATCTTTTAAGCTGATTTGTCTGCTCTTAATTGTTTTGACATGTATTTTCTCTATGAGTGCACGTATCCTCTGGGGTACAGAACAACGCCTTGACCGTCTGAGCTGGTCGTTCCATCATTCAACATGCCGAGGTAGCATTTTAGGATAGGTTGTTTGCAACCGAGCGTGCAACAACACTTAAAATTAATTATATTGTATATCCATAACAATCATATGTCAAGGTGACCAATAAAAATTATGACCAATACATTACACTGTCCAACAGCATTTTTGTAACAGAGTAGCGACCTTATAATTCTGAAAGGACACGTTGAGATTTTTGTAGAATAAACTTATAGTCCAGCTGGCCTGAGTTTGTTTTTACAGTGGGTCAAAGTTTTCATTTTCGGTCGAAAGGGAGCATTATACTAAGCCGAAAAAGTGTTGTAAGTTAATGTCTGAGAGAATTCTTATTGTCAGAACTATATTGTGGAAATTTATGAGGATAATTTTTGTGAAAGATCGTAAGCCTCTTCTCTCTGTATGGGTCAATTTGACCTTTTATTCGAGAAAATCAAAAAAGTCCTTTCAAAAACGACATTTAAGGAATAAAATGTTCTACGAAAAATTTCAGTCGGAAAATTTCAGTGGGGGTCACCGAAGACACCAACGTTGTAACTAATGCTCTTCCCGTTTACAACAAAATTGTTAGGGTTAAAATTGGTCCATGTTTTTTTGGAAGATCGATCTTTTTCGACAAAAATTTTTCATTTTCGCGGGGGATATGGTGAAAACGATTTTGTATGCATGACATTATTGTTTTGTAATTTTCTCAAGATTTTTTGTATGTAGATTAAGAACCAATGTCGCTTTTATCATATATGTATATATAGTCAGTCCTGAAAAAGCTACAAATATTGCCAAAATACAAAATTCGCGGTTGCAATTGCATTTATTTCAACTTTCTCTATCTAGGTTTCTGAAAACGGGATAATGCGTGACGAAAAATTTAAGCGGAACTGGACATCAAAAGGCGGGATGAATGATCACCTTGTGCATACAAATCATTTTAGCCATATCTCCCGCGAAAATGAAAATTTTGCAAAAATATTCAATTTGTATTTTTAGTTTACCGTGCTCTACCGAAATACCCACATTTTTTGTCGAAAAAGATCCATCATCCAAAAACGTGGAACAATTTTAACCCTATTTCTCGAAAAAGGTCAAATTGACACATAAAGAGAGAAAAATGATCCCCATAAAATTTCACAAAATAGTTCTGACAATAAGAATTCGCTCAGACATTAACTTAACCCAAAAGGAAACGAGATAGACCCATTGTTAATTATACCGATCGACTTAGAATCACTTTTTGAGTCGTCCGTCTGTCCATCTATACTTGTAATCACGATGCATACGTCGCAATTGTAGACATAACTAAATGAAACTTTGCACAATAGAGCTTTTCGGGACAAAGACGAACGCTATTTATTTTGAAGAAAATCGGTTCAGATTTAGATATAGCCCCATACAAATTTCGATCCAGGTTTGACTTTTTCCGCTCTAGAGACTACATATTTCACTTGAGTTGCTTCAAATTACCATGCATTACCTTATAATTCTACTAGAAACATCTGTGTTGAAAATGGATTAAATCGGTTCAGATTTATATATAGCTCCCATACAAATTTCGGTCCCGATTTGACTTTTTCCGCTCTAGAAACCACATATTGTACCCGATTTTATTTAAATTTGGCACAATATCTTATAATCCAACTAGAAACACCTATGCAGAAATTGGGTAAGGTCAGTTCAGATTTAGATATAGCCCCATACAAATGTCGCTCCCGATTTGACTTCTGCCGCTTTAAAAGCCGCATATTGCGCTCGATTTTCTTTAAATTTGGCACAACATCTTATAATCTAACTAAACAAAACTATGGTGAAAGTGGGTAAGATCGGTTCAGATTTAAATATAGCCCAAATATAAATGTTGTTCCCAAAAGTTTAACCAATTTTAACGATACATTTTATATTTCACCTATTTCAGGTTTCAATATATCCTCATACAAATGTCCTTCAAATACATACATTTACAGGATACAAAAAACCTTCCCGTTTTCACTTTTTCACCGAATTGAATTGTATTCGGATAGAAAGTGGAGTGTATCATAGAGTCGGCCCCGCCCGACTTTATCCTTTCCTTACTTGTTTAGCTTAGTATGATGCTCTCTTCTACCAAAAAAAAGAAAATTTTGATCTGCGATAGAAAGAAACTCAGACCAGCTCAGTTTAATCTACAAAAATGACTTATTCAACGTGCCATTTCAGAATTATAGGGTCGCTATTCTGTTCCATTCAAAATCTAATCTACCGATAATACTGTGGAATACACTTCGTGGTGGAGGGTATATAAGATTCGGCCCGGCCGAACGCAGTTAGAGGAACGTATACTCCGAATTTCAAGGCTCTAGCTGCGGTCATTTGTTTCGTACAATTTTTATCACATTTTTCCATTTTAATCCCTAAAAGTACGAACTTGGAAAAACCATTTTATTTTTCATGTTTATGCAATGTATACTCCGAATTTCATGACTCTAGATGCTGCCATTTGGTTTTTTATATTATGTATCCACTCAATTATCTAGATTTTGTCGTTCGATAGGTACAATTTTCATCTCTTTTTGTCCCATTTCACCCTCAACAATTAAAAATCACCTTATTGTGCACGTTTTTGCTAAGGCGAATGGCATACAAATATCAAACAAAAATAAAAAGCAGAAATATTAAAAAACAAAACTCTAAATATTATGGGAATTTTCAGTCCTAGTGACTGTGGGCCGATTTCGCCCTTTTGCAATCCCAACCGATCTACAACTATATGACGTATTCAAGCAAAATTTGAACGTCCTAGATCCTTTGGTTTAGATGCTACCCTGCTTTCAACAGACGGACGGACATGGCTTTACCGATTTTAATGTGTTATACCTCGGCTTGAAGGTAATTTCAATTACTTTTAAAATATTCTATAAATTCTATATATTTTTATAGCTTTGCAATTTTAATTCTTTTATTTTGATTTTCGCAATGATTACACCAATCCATTTTGTTGAAATTTTAAAGTAGTGTGCTTAGGACTATTTTTAAGCGACTGTGTGAGTTTGAAAGTGGTGAAATGATGGCTTCCATTTTTTACGAATTTTTCTCGATTTATTTTTAACAAAATCAACCAGAACTACAGAGAAAAATCATCAAAATTATAATTTTTGTATTAGTTCATAAACACAAGGTATAAAAACAATGAAAAATCCAAGAAATAATTGGTTATGGAAAAATTTATTTTTTTTCATTTTATAAATACATACACATGGGGAATGACTCATATACTTTATAGGGTCCCAGGTCGATATTTCAATGTGTTACAAACGGAATTACAAAGTTAGTATACCCCCATCCTGGATGTGGAGGGTATACAAATTTTGTAATACATTATTATAAATTCTTGTAATTTGTTCACTGTCACCAAAATACTATGCATACATGGTGAAGTTCAATATATTCTGTAACAATGATTAAAATGAGAATTCCACCGGCTCTCATTTTTTGAAGAGCAATTCGTTTAGTGATATATTATGCAAACTAAGGATTTGTTGTAATAAATAATTATATTTATTCAATTGCATAGCAATAACAGCCGTACGTCAATATAACCTATTCAAATTTGTTTCATGTCGCCGGAGCACGTTGGACTCATGAACGAATTAAATTTGTTTAGTGAGCTTGTTGAAGTTTCAAATTCGCCTCGCTCTCAATTTTACCAAATCAATTCGTTTAGACCCATAAAACCTAGAAAATAATACTTATATGTAACGTATGATTAATATTAATTCAACTTTATAGCACTAACACTCATACGTCAAGGTGACCAATTAAAATGGAGTAATAAATTAGCCTAAATTCCTGTAACTTATTCACTGTCTCCAAAAAAAGCTTAGCACACATGCTGAAATTTAATGTATTCTGTAAGAATGATTAAAATGAAAGTTGCACTGGCTCTTAGTTTTTCCAGATCAATTCGTTTAGTGAGATAACATACAAACTAATAAATAAATAATGTTGTTGTAATATATTTTTTTCAAATTCGTACTTTTAATGGATAAAATGGGAGTAGGGGGATAAAAACGGTACCAACGAAACGGCTGCACCTAAATGAATGAAATTCGGTGTATACATTCCTCTGACACGTAAAATGAAGGGATTTTTCAAGACTCGTACTTTTTGGTGTTAAAATGGAAAAAGGGGATACAAATAGTACCAACCAAATGACCGCAGCTAGAGTCATGAAATTGGGACAATACATTACCTCTGACTGCGTAGACACGAACTATAAAAAGTTTTTTTTTTGTTTCAAATTTGTACTTCGAATACAATGGGAATAGAGGGATAAAAATGGTACCAACTAAACAGAATGATGAAATTCAGTGTGTATATCCCCCTAATTGCATAGACATGTAGATAGAGTGATCAAAAACCCGGTTTTTCTGCAATGTCTGGTTTTCGGGTTTTTCGAAAACCGTGAATTCAAAAAACCGGGTTGCCCGGTTTTCTTTTTAAAAAGAACCGGTCGGACCGGGATTTTAGGACGAAATTATTAATTATAAGGTAATTCCACAAAATGCATACTCGTTCTTGGGAATAGGTCAATTCTGATGTCATAATCACATTCATTGAAATCTTTCGAAAATGACTCCAAACATTCCTGTAGGATCATTTGGCGATTTTTTAATTATATATCAACCCAGCATTACTTTTCGTCCTGCATCGTGTACTCCCAAAATACCTGTTTAGAACAGGTGTGAAACCCGTAAACACCAATTACCCCATTCTGCGATTCAGGTATCTTGTAGAGAATAAAACAAGATAAAAAATAAACAAGTGAAAATAAATCGAAAGTTTGACATGAAGTTCAAAGATTATGAGTATTTTTGATTCTTTGAAATTCAAGGACATTTCACTTTTTCTTATAATAGCAAAGTTCATCAGCCTCATATTACCTACAAGGACGAGTATTGCTGCAGTTACCCACACAAATGAATTCTGGTTTATTTAATGATGATCTGCAAAATATTTCGTCCTTTGATCAAACCTGTGTCTGTGAGCTAAACGCTCCTGAACACACCTTTAAAAATAATCACATATATTGTATTGTATTGTATGGCTGGTCGACATCCGCCGCGGCAAATGGTCAACGGCGTCGAGTTTTCTTCTGCCCATAAGACATGCATGTGAAACCTAGGACGAACGTTGCTATTTTAGACTCACAGTATTGCTGTGTTCGTAATTTATTTCAGTCAATTTGCGGTCCCTAAGAAAAAACGTTCTATGATGCTTGTGATAATATAAAAAGTGGAATATTATAAACAAATTAGCACCGAAAAAGCGACTTTTTTCCAATGTGAAAAACCGGTTGAGACCGACATAAAAAACCCGGGTTTCCCGGTTTTCCAAAAACCGCGATTTAAAAAACCCCGACTGTCGGTCTCAGATGAAAAACCCGGTTGACCCGGTTTTCGGTCTCGGGTTTGATCACTCTACATGTCAAATAAAGAGATTTTCGAAAGTCGTACTCTTAAGGGGGTAACACGGAAAAATGGGATAAAAATGTTACCAACTAAACGGCTACAGCTAGAATCATGGAATTCGGTGTATACATTCCTCTGACTGCATAGACACGCAAAATAAAAATGATTTTTCCAAATTCGTACTTTTTACTTTTACGACAAAAATTAGTTGTACGTGAGAGATAATGCATTTTCAAAATTTGTACTTTTGGAATAAAAATAGGATGGAAATACACCAACTATAGCACCCACTATCTACCAATATTTATGGTGTTTAAGCTTTTTTGAAGATTGCTGTGTTATATTTACTTTTTGAATTGACTTGAAGTATTTTTTCGATATGTATAGTATAAACGCCTGACCTTATAAGCGCGGATTGAAATAATAAAAAATTATATTTATTTATAAAATTATTTTTTCAATATTTATACACTCCACGAGAGTATTATGTCTTTGTGCATTTGTTTGTAACACCCAAAAGGAAGAGAGATAGACCCATTGTTAATTATACCGATCGACTTAGAATCACTTTTTGAATCGATTTAGCAATGTCCGTCCGTCCGTCTGTCTGTCTGTCTGTCTGTCCGTCCACCTATTCTTGTAATCACGATACAGGTCGCAATTGTAGACAGAACCAAATGAAACTTTGCACAACGAAGTATTTCGGGATAAGAACGAACGCTATTTAATTTGAAGAAAATCGGTTCAGATTTAGATATAGCCCCCATACGAATTTCACTCCCGATTTGACACTTTTCACTCTGGAGACCACATATTACAACAGATTTTCTTCAAAATTGGCAAAACATCTTATATTCCAACTAGAAACACCTGTGGTAAAAATAGGTCAGATCGGTTCAGATTTATATATAGCTCCCATACAAATTTCGCTCCCGATTTGACTTTTTCCGCTCTAGAAACCACATATTTTAACAGATCCTCTTCAAATTAGGCGAAATATATTATATTTGTCCTAGAAACACCCATAGTGAAAATGGGTCAGATCGGTTCAGATTTACATATAGCTCCCATACGAATTTCACTCCCGATTTTAATCTTTTCACTCTAGATACCATATATTACAAGAGTTTTTCTTCAAAATTGGCAAAACATCTTATATTTCAACTAGAAACACCTGTGGTAAAAATGTGTTAGATCGGTTCAGATTTATATATAGCTCCCATACAAATTTCGCTCCCGATTTGACGTTTTCCGCTCTAGAAACCACATATTGTATCATATTGTCTTCAGATTTGGCAAAACATCTTATATTTCAACTAGAAACACCTGTGGTAAAAATGGGGCAGATCGGTTCAGATTTATATATAGCTCCCATACAAATTTCGCTCCCGGATAGACTTTTTCCGCCCCAGACATCACGATTTTTCACCGAATTTCTTCAAAGTGAGCATAACAAGCTATATATGAATTGGAAACACTTATTGTGAAAGTTAGTCACTTCATTTCATGTTTGGATATAGCCCCGATACAAATATTCTTATCGATTTGACAAATCGAACCAGGTCGTATTAGCCTCTGATTAGGAAACATACAAAAATTCTTCCCATTTTCACTTTTTTACCGAGTTAGACTGTATTCGGTTGGAAAGTGGAGTGTATCATGTAGTCGGCCCCGCCCGACTTTAGCCTTTCTGAGTCGATTTAGCAATGTCCGTCTGTCTGTCTGTCCGTCCGTCCGTCCATCTATTCTTGTAATCACGATAGAGGTCACAATTGTCGACAGAACAAAATGAAACTTTGCACAACGACGTTTTTCGGGATAAGGACGAACGCTATTTAATTTGAAGAAAATCGGTTCAGATTTAGATATAGCCCCCATACGAATTTCACTCCCGATTTGAATCTTTTCACTCTAGATACCACATATTACAACAGATTTTCTTTAAAATTGGCAAAACATCTTATATTGTAACTAGAAACACCTGTGGTAAAAATGTGTTAGATCGGTTCAGATTTATATATTGCTCCCATACAAATTTCGCTCCCGATTTGACTTTTTCCGCTCTAGAAACCACATATTGTATCAGATTGTCTTCAGATTTGGCAAAACATCTTATATTTAAACTAAGAACATCTATGGTGAAAATAGGTCAAATCGGTTCAGATTTAGATATAGCCCCCATACAAATGTCGTTCCCGATTTGACATTTTCCTCTGTAGAAACCACATATTGTACTCGATTTTCTTTAAATTTTGCACAACATCTTATAATCCAACTAGAAACACTATGCAGAATTGGGTAAGATCGGTTCAGATTTAGATATAGCCCCCATTCAAATGTCGCTCCCGATTTGACTTTTGCCGCTTTAAAAGCCACATATTGTGCTCGATTTTCTTTAAATTTCGCACAACATCTTATAATCTAACTAAACAAAATTATGGTGAAAGTGGGTAAGATCGGTTCACTTTTTCACCGAACTTAACGCCGTTTCTACTTGTTTTATTTTTGCCAAGCCAAGCAAAAAAGGCTAAAAAATGTTCTTTCAAATTTGTATCGTTTATTATCCTTGAAAATCCACACTAGAAAGTGCTCTAACCTCCTTTTATAGTCTTCAAAAAAATTCATAGGTCTACTGCATATAGTTTAGCCTCCAGAAATATTCTAAATGTTCCTTCCTCACACAACAATATCTCCAATGGAAAGAACCGTTGCATTAATAGATGACTATTGTGCCCTAACATTAGGTACATTGGACTCTTCTAGAGTGGTGGGAGCAAATTTTATACAAATTTGGCTTTTTTATGGGTGCCTATCAAGTGAAGTCTATCAAGTCTTTTCCCTTAAGGAGTGCTGATAGGGGCTAGGTATGTTTGGGAAAAATTATGGGGAGAGAAAAATAATGGGGGCCAGTCTTACACTTCTACTACTGCGAGGCAGTTTTGGGCCTTTCTTTCATAAAAAATATAAAAAATTGGCAAATGTATGGGAGTCATCTTAAGGATTGCAGTTGGATGGTAGGTGTGTTCTAATAAAATATTGGGGCTGAAAAATATTGGATCCTCCTTCGGGCAGTTAGATTGGTGGGAGCAAATTTTATAAAATGTAATTTTATAAAATGTAGTTTTAATATGGAGTAGAGATAGGGGACAGGCATGTTTGGGGAAAATGTTGGGGAGAGAAAATTAATGCGGACTAGTCTTACATGTCCTCCTCTATGGGTGACTAGGGGACATTTTTGAGCTTTTCCTTCATTAAAAATTATAAAAAATTAAAAAATGTGTGGGGACCACCTTAAGGTTTGCAGATAGAGGGTAGGTACGTTCTGAGAAGATATTGGGGCTGAACAAATATTGGGGGCTTGACTCCACTAGGGGCATTCTTGGGACAGTTAGAGTGGTGGGAAAAAATTTTATAAAAATAGTTTTTGGGAGCCCCATTAAGGAGTGTGGATAAGGGGTAAGTTTGTTCAAAAAAATATTGGACATGGAAAATTAGTGGAGGTCGTTATTACATTTAATCCAGCTAGGGGCGACCCCGGGTCAAAAATTATAAAAAAATAAAAAACAAGTAAGGAAAGGCTAAAGTCGGCCGGGGCCGATTATATAATACCCTACACCACTCCCTGCGTATGTACCTCGCTTTGATTACTAAACCCAGGTATTTCATGGGATCAATTTTATGTAGTTCATACAAATTATATAAATTATATTCATATAATTTATATGCTATAAATTCATTTTTAGTAAAATTTAACGAATATGTAAATAATATGGTAATTGATCCAATTGTCTGACAGACAAATACAAATTAAACAGTAGTTAACCAAAGTCATACCAAAGTATGGACATATGGGCATCACCCAAACCATTCTCATTGCAATTCAATTCGGTAAAAATTGAAATCGGGAAGGATTTTTGCCTCCTGTAAATGTATGTGTTTGACAAAAAATGTTAAATCGGAAAGGACATTTGTATAAGGGTATATTGAAACCTGGAAGATTTGACCCGCTTTCACCATGTCTGTTTCTTGGTGAAATATAATATGTAAAGTTTGGCCAAAATCGGTTAAACTTTCGGGAGCAACATTTGTATGAGGGCTATATCTAAATCTGAACCGATCTTACTCACTTTCAACATAGGTTTTTTAGTTGGATTATAAAATGTTGTGCCAATTTTAAAGAAAATCGGGTACAATATGTGGTTTCTAAAGCGGAAAAAGTGAATTCGGGAGCGACTTTTGTATGGGGGCTATATCTAAATCTGAACCGATCGTACCCACTTTCAGCATAGGTGCTTTTAGTTCGATTATAAAATGTTGTGCCAATTTTAAAGAAAATCGGGTACAATATGTCGTTTCTACAGCGGAAAATGTCAAATCGGGAGCGACATTTGTATGGGGGCTATATCTAAATCTGAACCGATCTTACCCAATTTTTGTATACGTGTTTCTAGTTGGATTATAAGATGTTCTGCAAAATTTAAAGAAAATCGGGTATAATATGTCTTTTCTAGAGCGGAAAATGTCAAATCGGGAGCGACATTTGTATGGGGGCTATATCTGAATCTGAACCGATCATACCCAATTTTTGCATACGTGTTTCTAGTTCGATTATAAGATGTTCTGCCAAATTTAAAGAAAATCGGGTACAATATGTCGCTTCTACAGCGGAAAATGTCAAATCGGGAGCGACATTTGTATGGGGCTATATCTAAATCTGAACCGATCTTACCCAATTTTTGCATACGTGTTTCTAGTTCGATTATAAGATGTTCTGCAAAATTTAAAGAAAATCTTATACAATATGACGTTTCTAGAGCGGAAAATGTCAAATCGGGAGCGACATTTGTATGGGGGCTATATCTGAATCTGAACCGATCTTACCGAATTTTTGCATACGTGTTTCTAGTTGGATTATAAGATGTTCTGCAGAATTTAAAGAAAATCGGGAACAATATGACGTTTCTAGAGCGGAAAATGTCAAATCGGGAGCGACATTTGTATGGGGGCTATATCTGAATCTGAACCGATATTACCCAATTTTTGCATACGTGTTTCTAGTTGGATAATAAGATGTTCCGACAAATTTAAAGAAAATCGGGTACAATATGTCGTTTCTAGAGCGGAAAATGTCAAATCGGGACATTTGTATGGGGGCTATATCTGAATCTGAACCGATATTACCCCATTTTTGCATAGGTATTTCTAGTTGGATTATAAGATGCTGTGCCAATTTTAAAGAAAATCGAGTACAATATGTGGTTTCTAAAGCGGAAAAAGTGAAATAGGGAGCGACATTTGTATGGGAGCTATATCTAAATCTGAACCGATTTCCTCCAAATTCAATACCGATGGTCCTTAGCCAGAAAAAATAACTTCTGCCAAGTTTCATGACAATCGGACAGCAATTGCGACCTGTAGAGTGCGAACAAGCTTAGATGGACAGCAGACGGACGGACGGACAGACAGACATCGTTTAATCGACTCAGCTGGTGATTCTAAGCCGATCGGTATACTTAAAGGTGGGTCTAGCTCGATTATTTCTTGGTGTTACAAACATTTGGCGCGAAACTAACTTATAATACCCTAGACCACGAAGTGGTGTAGGGTATAAAAATTTTTTGTATGGGAGGCCGCCCCTAACGAGTGGAGATAGGTGCTATATGTGTTCGAAAAATGTTTGGGAGGGAAAATTTATGGGGGTCGGTCTTACATTTAACCCCTCTGGGGACGACTCCGAGGCAGTTTTGGGGCTTTATGTGTATTTTTACAACTTTTCCCTCACCTTTGACCCCAATGAGCGCCCTTTACACTCCCGCCACACCCATTTTTGTCTTATGAACTTTTTTTCTGAACCTCAGAAAATAGGTGGTTTTAGCGTATGATAATCGATCTTCTAAAACTCCCATACAACACTATCCCACCACTAATCTTCATGATATCCCAAAATTTCTTTTTGGATTGAAATGTTCTTTGCACATAGACATTGGGGATCATCATATTTGAAAGTTTTTGTCGCTGATAATAGATTGTGAATTGTGATTGTGATGAAATGTATTATTTCTAATGATGCATGATTGAAATTTTGGAAAAGTAATTTACTTGTAATTTAATAATAAAATAAAGTAATTTATTTTTGAATTTATTTTATTAAAGAAATATTTAACAAATATTATATTATATATAAATATATATCACACATATATATATGTATATTATATGCATATCAAGGGACACATATACAGACATTGAAGCCCTAAATTTGATAAAATATAGACATTGCTTGATAGCAATTATATTCGGCTCTCTTATATTTTCCACGGAGTGTTCTTCGTCTGCAGTGCCAATGTCAAATAGCCCTTGTACAGAATAACTTGCCGCTGATAAAATACAAATAGGGCGCTGTAGTTGCCTTCGGGGAAAATCACAGGGACTTTTTCAACATCTAGATAGAAATGGTTAAAACATATTGGCGTATCCTAAAATATATAAAAGGGCAATAAATGTTCTCACTAATCATTCGAGGACAAACTTACTTTACGTAGTGGACATTTCTTGGGAAACGTAGGATTGTGGGCTCTCATAACCTCCAACACTTTATAGAATAGATTTAGTGACTTCATTCGTCCGCCTTCCAGTACTTGGCAGGCATTTATGGTAACGTTCAGCAAGTTCCAGGTTTTTTCTCCCCGCTGAGCCCGTAGCTGTGATATCAACGTCATTTATGTCCTTGCTGAAGACCACGCAGCCATTAAAGGTCTGATGATTGTTATATTTGACCAAACGCACAGTGAGGCTCTTGTGAACGGTCATATCGGCCTCGTGATGATATGAAGTAAACTCCACGGTAGACAAACGCTACAATTGAATGGGATGGGATGATCTCTAGTAAGAGCAGGTCTATTGAAAGTTTACTCGATTTACTGACCAGCCCGTAGACTCCAGTTGCAGTTGCGATTATCAGAGCCACGGTTTTCAGCAAAACCATGACGCCTATTTTCAATGCCATTTTGCTTTGTTTGTTGGCCTTTATCCAAAATTCAGTCCACTAAAAAGTGTGGTCCTCAGAACACTGATCTGGTAGCACAATATTGCGGTAAACTATGGCTAACATACAAAAATAATTGTTTTGTTTTGATACAATTGTGGTATTTTCAATAATGGCAACATCTCACTGTAAACAAGTTCAAAAGCAAAAACAAAACAGAGAGCTTTCGTGGGCGTGACCGACTGATATGTATGTACATTACTCGGCCCATTACAGCTGTCGAAGGTGATCTAAGGCGGTCAACGTGCAGAATAATACAATTATATATATTTGAGGTACTTATATGAAGTGTATTTGTATTTTAAAGATATCAGATATCACTGAAATTGACTGGGCCTACTGTTGAAATAATTATTTTGTTTTGATACATTTTTGTTATTATTTTTGTAATTGAGTTTTGTATTCAAATTTTTAATATTTATACCCTCACTCTACAGAGTAGGAGGGTATATATCATTTGGGACAGAAAAAAAGTGTAACGCATTGAAGGAGTGACTTAAGACCCTAAGTATGTTTAGACCAAATCCGTCCGTCTGTCGGTCTGGCTGGCTGGATGGTGTACACGATAACTCTCAAAACGAGTTAAGGAATAGCTTCAAGCTTTGCACATGGTAATATTTTTCACAAACTTACTTTAAGTTCGAAGACGGGCGAAATTGCCACGCCCCTTCTGGTAGCTCCCACACAAATAGCCCATATTCCAATGTTAAATTAAAATCTATATAACTTCCACACGGAAAATCGGAATCAGCTATATTTTGGTATTTGATAATGTTTTTCTAATCACTTTAAGTGTACTAAATATCATGGGTTTTACCACGCCCCTTCCAGTACATCCCTCACAAATCACGCAAAACTATGTAAAATTATCAGATGATCAGAATACTTTGAAATTTGATGTTTAGCAATGCTTTTTTAGTCTTCACATTCGCATATAATATGGGCAAGATTGCCACACCCCTTCTGGTACCTCCCACACAAAGTGGCATAAACTTTGGTTACAATATAACCGGTATAACATCCATACGGGTAGTCAAAATCATTTGCAATTTTATATTTGAAAATGTTTCTATAATCACTTTAAACCTAAAAAATATTTACGCTTTAGCCACGCCCCTTCTTGTACCTCCCACGCATGGGATCCACTATGACTTGATATTTGATCATGTTTTTACAATTGTTCTATAAATGTGGAAGCTGCGACCATGTGCTACGAACCTCCTAGTACCTTCCACACAAATGATGCTGCCCTACGTTAAATTTAATTTCTTATAACTTAACGTAGATATGTTCTCTGAGAGTAGGGGTATATATAAGTCGGCTTAATCGACATGAAGATTACTTACTTTTTCTATAAAATTTGTTCCCGCCACTCGTACTGCCCCAAGGAGATGTATGACCGACTCACAATATTTTTCAACCCCCATATTTTCTCCGAACATACTCTTATCGTCAACCCTTAGGGTGATTCCCATAAGATTTTTTTATTTTTTATAGTTTTTGTTATGACAGTAAGGCCAAAAACTGCCCTGGAGTCGCCCCTAGCTTGGTTAAATGTAAGACCGACCTCCACTAATTTTCTCTCCCCCAAATTTTTTCCGAACAAACTTACCCCCTATCCCCACTCCATAATGGGCCTCCCATAAAAATCTATTTTTTTATAAAATTTGGTCCCACCACTCTAAATGCCCCAAGGAGGCCCCCTAGTGGAGTCAAAGGTATGACCTACTCCAATACTTTTTCAGCCCCAATATTTTCTCAGAAAGTACCTACCTTCCAACTGCAACACTTAAGGTGGCTCCACACATTTTTTTTCAATTTTTTTAATGAAGAAAAGGCTCAAAACTGCCCCGTAGTCTCCATTAGAGGGAATACATGTTAGACTGACCTCCACTAATTTTCCCTCCCCAAATTTTTTTCCGAACAAATTTACCCCCTATCCCCACACCATAATGGGAGTGGCCCCAAAGAGGTTCCTAGCGGAGTCAAATATATTTTCAGCCACAATATTTTCTCAGAATGTGCCTACCCTCTATTTCTTTCACCACCAAAACTGTCCCCTATATCCACTCCATAATGGGGCACCCATACAAAAACGAATTTTTATAAAATTTCCTTCCACCACTGTAACTGCCCCAAGGAGGCCCCTAATGGAGTCAAATATATGACCTACCCCCAATATTTTTTCAGCCCCAATATTTTCTCAGAATGTGCCTACCCTCTACCTTCAACCCTTAAGGTGGTACACACACATTTTTTCATTTTTTTATAATTTTTTTAATGAAGGAAAGGCTCAAATCTGTCCCCTAGTCAGCTCTAGAGGGAAGACGTGTAAGACTGACCCAATTAAATTTCTTTCACCAACATTTTCCCAAACATACCTACCCCTATCACCCCCTATAATGCTTAAGGGGGCTCCCATACAAAAGCAATAATTGTATAAAATCTATTCTAATCATCTATTAACGCAACGGCTATTTCGGTAGCTTTGTTGACAAGACAATTTATAGCGACGACCAAAAAAAAGCATGAAAAAAAATCAGAAAAAAAATTCATGAGCCAAAAACGTGGTCACTAGAGCGGAAAAGTCAAATCGAGAGCAAAATTTGTATGGGAGCTATATCTGATCTTATTCACTTTCGGTATAGCATTTCTAGTTGGATTATAAGGTGTTGTGCCAAATTTAAAGAAAATCGTGTAAAATATGTGGTTTCTAGAGCGGAAAAAGTCAAATCGGGAGCGACATTTGTATAGGGGCTATACGTAAATCTGAACCGATCTTATTCGCTTTCAGTACAGGAATTTCTAAGATCTTGTACCAAATTTGAAGAAAATCGGGTAAAATGTATGGATTCTAGGACGGAAAAAGTTAAATCGGAAACGACATTTGTATGGGACCTATATCTAAATCTGAACCGATCTTACATTGAATAGGTTGTCGGGAGCCCATAATCAGAGTATTGTGACTGTATATTAATATAATTGGTAACCGGCGACTAAAAAAGTAATCAGCTCATGCTCTGATTCAACAAGAGATTGTTGATAGACTAATTCACTGACGCACTTTTGTTCTATTAGTAGAAATTTTTGAATTCTGTAAAAAAAAAATTAGAGAAGTACCCAAGACGCATTTTGAGATATTAACATTGAAAATCGCGCAATCGGGTATATCTTATAAATCGGCCCAAAGTTGACTACTTTTCGTATTTTTCGATTTTAAAGAAAATTAAAATTTTTATTTTTTTTGTTTTTAAGTTTTTCAAATATTTTTACGTATTTGTTCATAATACGAAGAAATTTTTTTTTTATTACAGATTTTCACGTTTTTCAAATTTTGAAAATTGAAAAAAAACGTAATTTCTTTTTTGACTTTGTCCAACTGTTTCTCACACATTTTAAGAGATTTTGCACTCAATTTTTACTATGACGTCAAAAATATGTTTGTGCCAAATATAGTTTGTTTGTGCCAAATATAGTTTGTTTGTGCCAAATACAGTTTGTTTGTAATGAATATTTTAAAAAAGTATCCTTTTTAAACAAATGTCTGACTTTGAACCAACACAACTTTTTCCCTTCAAAAGCCTTTAGCGAAATATATACATATTTAGAAAGGTTGCAGGGTTCCCCGTTCGACAAAATCAAAAAAAGAATTTACGTTTTTTTTTTTCAATTTTTAAACTCTGAAAATCGTGAAAATCTGTAAAACAAAAAAATTAAATTTTTTTCTGCACATTATGTAGTCAACATTGGGCCGATTCCCGAATTGGAAAACATGGAGTTGGACGACATGTGGTTTCAACAAGACGGTGGCACAAGCCACTCAGCACACGTTGCAATCGTTTTTTGAAGAGTAAGTTTGGTGAGCGTGTCATCTCAAGAAATGACCGCCTCTTTCGTGCGATTTAACGACTCTAGAATTTTTCTTTGGGGATACGTCAAATCATGGGTCTATGCCAACAAGCCGACAACGTTGGGAGAATTCAGAGCCAACATTGAACGCGAAATAGCGGCCGTTACGACCAAAATGTGTGATCGAGTCAACAAAAATTGGGTCCAGCGAATCGACCGCTACCGACGTGCCCGCTGTGGCCAATGAGTTCCATTCATAAATTGTATTTCAAGTCGATCATAAAGTTTTGGAAATATCTCCAACGGTTTGC
>CANDYM010000216.1:0-17370 GCA_947397865.1 Polietes domitor
GCCAACGACATCGTTCGTTAGCTAAGCCTTCTGCCAAGAAACACAATGCGGTTTCATCGAAATCGGTACACGGGTTCGCGAGCAATAGCATTCGCAAGCCAACATTTCGTTGCAACTCCGAAAAATAGCTGTATCTCGGCCCACTGTGCACGGATCGTGTTGCCACATCGATCGTTCGCTAGTTCACCCTTTTCCGAAGAAACCGAAATTTCGTTCATCAAAATCGGTCCACGGGTTCTCGAGCATTAGCTTCAGCAAAATAAGAATTATTTTCGGAAAAAAATTAAAAAAAAAAGTATGCTCCAACTCGAACACTGTGCACCGATTTCAAACATGTTGGAGAGAGATTTGTTGTCCACAACATGGACAAGCGAACAAAATTGGTTTCATCGAAATCGGTCCACGGGTTCGCCTGCAATCGCATTCGCAAGACAACACTTCGTTTCAACTCCGAAAAATCGAGATATTTCGGCCCACTGTGCACGTAGAGCGTTGCCAACGACATCGTTCGTTAGCTAAGCCTTCTGCCAAGAAACACAATGCGGTTTCATCGAAATCGGTACACGGGTTCGCGAGCAATAGCATTCGCAAGCCAACATTTCGTTGCAACTCCGAAAAATAGCTGTATCTCGGCCCACTGTGCACGGATCGTGTTGCCACATCGATCGTTCGCTAGTTCACCCTTTTCCGAAGAAACCGAAATTTCGTTCATCAAAATCGGTCCACGGGTTCTCGAGCATTAGCTTCAGCAAAATAAGAATTATTTTCGGAAAAAAATTAAAAAAAAAAGTATGCTCCAACTCCGAACACTGTGCACCGATTTCAAACATGTTGGAGAGAGATTTGTTGTCCACAACATGGACAAGCGAACAAAATTGGTTTCATCGAAATCGGTCCACGGGTTCGCCTGCAATCGCATTCGCAAGACAACACTTCGTTTCAACTCCGAAAAATCGAGATATTTCGGCCCACTGTGCACGTAGAGCGTTGCCAACGACATCGTTCGTTAGCTAAGCCTTCTGCCAAGAAACACAATGCGGTTTCATCGAAATCGGTACACGGGTTCGCGAGCAATAGCATTCGCAAGCCAACATTTCGTTGCAACTCCGAAAAATAGCTGTATCTCGGCCCACTGTGCACGGATCGTGTTGCCACATCGATCGTTCGCTAGTTCACCCTTTTCCGAAGAAACCGAAATTTCGTTCATCAAAATCGGTCCACGGGTTCTCGAGCATTAGCTTCAGCAAAATAAGAATTATTTTCGGAAAAAAATTAAAAAAAAAAGTATGCTCCAACTCGGAACACTGTGCACCGATTTCAAACATGTTGGAGAGAGATTTGTTGTCCACAACATGGACAAGCGAACAAAATTGGTTTCATCGAAATCGGTCCACGGGTTCGCCTGCAATCGCATTCGCAAGACAACACTTCGTTTCAACTCCGAAAAATCGAGATATTTCGGCCCACTGTGCACGTAGAGCGTTGCCAACGACATCGTTCGTTAGCTAAGCCTTCTGCCAAGAAACACAATGCGGTTTCATCGAAATCGGTACACGGGTTCGCGAGCAATAGCATTCGCAAGCCAACATTTCGTTGCAACTCCGAAAAATAGCTGTATCTCGGCCCACTGTGCACGGATCGTGTTGCCACATCGATCGTTCGCTAGTTCACCCTTTTCCGAAGAAACCGAAATTTCGTTCATCAAAATCGGTCCACGGGTTCTCGAGCATTAGCTTCAGCAAAATAAGAATTATTTTCGGAAAAAAATTAAAAAAAAAAGTATGCTCCAACTCCGAACACTGTGCACCGATTTCAAACATGTTGGAGAGAGATTTGTTGTCCACAACATGGACAAGCGAACAAAATTGGTTTCATCGAAATCGGTCCACGGGTTCGCCTGCAATCGCATTCGCAAGACAACACTTCGTTTCAACTCCGAAAAAACGAGATATTTCGGCCCACTGTGCACGTAGAGCGTTGCCAACGACATCGTTCGTTAGCTAAGCCTTCTGCCAAGAAACACAATGCGGTTTCATCGAAATCGGTACACGGGTTCGCGAGCAATAGCATTCGCAAGCCAACATTTCGTTGCAACTCCGAAAAATAGCTGTATCTCGGCCCACTGTGCACGGATCGTGTTGCCACATCGATCGTTCGCTAGTTCACCCTTTTCCGAAGAAACCGAAATTTCGTTCATCAAAATCGGTCCACGGGTTCTCGAGCATTAGCTTCAGCAAAATAAGAATTATTTTCGGAAAAAAATTAAAAAAAAAAGTATGCTCCAACTCGGAACACTGTGCACCGATTTCAAACATGTTGGAGAGAGATTTGTTGTCCACAACATGGACAAGCGAACAAAATTGGTTTCATCGAAATCGGTCCACGGGTTCGCCTGCAATCGCATTCGCAAGACAACACTTCGTTTCAACTCCGAAAAATCGAGATATTTCGGCCCACTGTGCACGTAGAGCGTTGCCAACGACATCGTTCGTTAGCTAAGCCTTCTGCCAAGAAACACAATGCGGTTTCATCGAAATCGGTACACGGGTTCGCGAGCAATAGCATTCGCAAGCCAACATTTCGTTGCAACTCCGAAAAATAGCTGTATCTCGGCCCACTGTGCACGGATCGTGTTGCCACATCGATCGTTCGCTAGTTCACCCTTTTCCGAAGAAACCGAAATTTCGTTCATCAAAATCGGTCCACGGGTTCTCGAGCATTAGCTTCAGCAAAATAAGAATTATTTTCGGAAAAAAATTAAAAAAAAAAGTATGCTCCAACTCCGAACACTGTGCACCGATTTCAAACATGTTGGAGAGAGATTTGTTGTCCACAACATGGACAAGCGAACAAAATTGGTTTCATCGAAATCGGTCCACGGGTTCGCCTGCAATCGCATTCGCAAGACAACACTTCGTTTCAACTCCGAAAAATCGAGATATTTCGGCCCACTGTGCACGTAGAGCGTTGCCAACGACATCGTTCGTTAGCTAAGCCTTCTGCCAAGAAACACAATGCGGTTTCATCGAAATCGGTACACGGGTTCGCGAGCAATAGCATTCGCAAGCCAACATTTCGTTGCAACTCCGAAAAATAGCTGTATCTCGGCCCACTGTGCACGGATCGTGTTGCCACATCGATCGTTCGCTAGTTCACCCTTTTCCGAAGAAACCGAAATTTCGTTCATCAAAATCGGTCCACGGGTTCTCGAGCATTAGCTTCAGCAAAATAAGAATTATTTTCGGAAAAAAATTAAAAAAAAAAGTATGCTCCAACTCCGAACACTGTGCACCGATTTCAAACATGTTGGAGAGAGATTTGTTGTCCACAACATGGACAAGCGAACAAAATTGGTTTCATCGAAATCGGTCCACGGGTTCGCCTGCAATCGCATTCGCAAGACAACACTTCGTTTCAACTCCGAAAAAACGAGATATTTCGGCCCACTGTGCACGTAGAGCGTTGCCAACGACATCGTTCGTTAGCTAAGCCTTCTGCCAAGAAACACAATGCGGTTTCATCGAAATCGGTACACGGGTTCGCGAGCAATAGCATTCGCAAGCCAACATTTCGTTGCAACTCCGAAAAATAGCTGTATCTCGGCCCACTGTGCACGGATCGTGTTGCCACATCGATCGTTCGCTAGTTCACCCTTTTCCGAAGAAACCGAAATTTCGTTCATCAAAATCGGTCCACGGGTTCTCGAGCATTAGCTTCAGCAAAATAAGAATTATTTTCGGAAAAAAATTAAAAAAAAAAGTATGCTCCAACTCGGAACACTGTGCACCGATTTCAAACATGTTGGAGAGAGATTTGTTGTCCACAACATGGACAAGCGAACAAAATTGGTTTCATCGAAATCGGTCCACGGGTTCGCCTGCAATCGCATTCGCAAGACAACACTTCGTTTCAACTCCGAAAAATCGAGATATTTCGGCCCACTGTGCACGTAGAGCGTTGCCAACGACATCGTTCGTTAGCTAAGCCTTCTGCCAAGAAACACAATGCGGTTTCATCGAAATCGGTACACGGGTTCGCGAGCAATAGCATTCGCAAGCCAACATTTCGTTGCAACTCCGAAAAATAGCTGTATCTCGGCCCACTGTGCACGGATCGTGTTGCCACATCGATCGTTCGCTAGTTCACCCTTTTCCGAAGAAACCGAAATTTCGTTCATCAAAATCGGTCCACGGGTTCTCGAGCATTAGCTTCAGCAAAATAAGAATTATTTTCGGAAAAAAATTAAAAAAAAAAGTATGCTCCAACTCCGAACACTGTGCACCGATTTCAAACATGTTGGAGAGAGATTTGTTGTCCACAACATGGACAAGCGAACAAAATTGGTTTCATCGAAATCGGTCCACGGGTTCGCCTGCAATCGCATTCGCAAGACAACACTTCGTTTCAACTCCGAAAAATCGAGATATTTCGGCCCACTGTGCACGTAGAGCGTTGCCAACGACATCGTTCGTTAGCTAAGCCTTCTGCCAAGAAACACAATGCGGTTTCATCGAAATCGGTACACGGGTTCGCGAGCAATAGCATTCGCAAGCCAACATTTCGTTGCAACTCCGAAAAATAGCTGTATCTCGGCCCACTGTGCACGGATCGTGTTGCCACATCGATCGTTCGCTAGTTCACCCTTTTCCGAAGAAACCGAAATTTCGTTCATCAAAATCGGTCCACGGGTTCTCGAGCATTAGCTTCAGCAAAATAAGAATTATTTTCGGAAAAAAATTAAAAAAAAAAGTATGCTCCAACTCGGAACACTGTGCACCGATTTCAAACATGTTGGAGAGAGATTTGTTGTCCACAACATGGACAAGCGAACAAAATTGGTTTCATCGAAATCGGTCCACGGGTTCGCCTGCAATCGCATTCGCAAGACAACACTTCGTTTCAACTCCGAAAAATCGAGATATTTCGGCCCACTGTGCACGTAGAGCGTTGCCAACGACATCGTTCGTTAGCTAAGCCTTCTGCCAAGAAACACAATGCGGTTTCATCGAAATCGGTACACGGGTTCGCGAGCAATAGCATTCGCAAGCCAACATTTCGTTGCAACTCCGAAAAATAGCTGTATCTCGGCCCACTGTGCACGGATCGTGTTGCCACATCGATCGTTCGCTAGTTCACCCTTTTCCGAAGAAACCGAAATTTCGTTCATCAAAATCGGTCCACGGGTTCTCGAGCATTAGCTTCAGCAAAATAAGAATTATTTTCGGAAAAAAATTAAAAAAAAAAGTATGCTCCAACTCCGAACACTGTGCACCGATTTCAAACATGTTGGAGAGAGATTTGTTGTCCACAACATGGACAAGCGAACAAAATTGGTTTCATCGAAATCGGTCCACGGGTTCGCCTGCAATCGCATTCGCAAGACAACACTTCGTTTCAACTCCGAAAAATCGAGATATTTCGGCCCACTGTGCACGTAGAGCGTTGCCAACGACATCGTTCGTTAGCTAAGCCTTCTGCCAAGAAACACAATGCGGTTTCATCGAAATCGGTACACGGGTTCGCGAGCAATAGCATTCGCAAGCCAACATTTCGTTGCAACTCCGAAAAATAGCTGTATCTCGGCCCACTGTGCACGGATCGTGTTGCCACATCGATCGTTCGCTAGTTCACCCTTTTCCGAAGAAACCGAAATTTCGTTCATCAAAATCGGTCCACGGGTTCTCGAGCATTAGCTTCAGCAAAATAAGAATTATTTTCGGAAAAAAATTAAAAAAAAAAGTATGCTCCAACTCGGAACACTGTGCACCGATTTCAAACATGTTGGAGAGAGATTTGTTGTCCACAACATGGACAAGCGAACAAAATTGGTTTCATCGAAATCGGTCCACGGGTTCGCCTGCAATCGCATTCGCAAGACAACACTTCGTTTCAACTCCGAAAAATCGAGATATTTCGGCCCACTGTGCACGTAGAGCGTTGCCAACGACATCGTTCGTTAGCTAAGCCTTCTGCCAAGAAACACAATGCGGTTTCATCGAAATCGGTACACGGGTTCGCGAGCAATAGCATTCGCAAGCCAACATTTCGTTGCAACTCCGAAAAATAGCTGTATCTCGGCCCACTGTGCACGGATCGTGTTGCCACATCGATCGTTCGCTAGTTCACCCTTTTCCGAAGAAACCGAAATTTCGTTCATCAAAATCGGTCCACGGGTTCTCGAGCATTAGCTTCAGCAAAATAAGAATTATTTTCGGAAAAAAATTAAAAAAAAAAGTATGCTCCAACTCCGAACACTGTGCACCGATTTCAAACATGTTGGAGAGAGATTTGTTGTCCACAACATGGACAAGCGAACAAAATTGGTTTCATCGAAATCGGTCCACGGGTTCGCCTGCAATCGCATTCGCAAGACAACACTTCGTTTCAACTCCGAAAAATCGAGATATTTCGGCCCACTGTGCACGTAGAGCGTTGCCAACGACATCGTTCGTTAGCTAAGCCTTCTGCCAAGAAACACAATGCGGTTTCATCGAAATCGGTACACGGGTTCGCGAGCAATAGCATTCGCAAGCCAACATTTCGTTGCAACTCCGAAAAATAGCTGTATCTCGGCCCACTGTGCACGGATCGTGTTGCCACATCGATCGTTCGCTAGTTCACCCTTTTCCGAAGAAACCGAAATTTCGTTCATCAAAATCGGTCCACGGGTTCTCGAGCATTAGCTTCAGCAAAATAAGAATTATTTTCGGAAAAAAATTAAAAAAAAAAGTATGCTCCAACTCCGAACACTGTGCACCGATTTCAAACATGTTGGAGAGAGATTTGTTGTCCACAACATGGACAAGCGAACAAAATTGGTTTCATCGAAATCGGTCCACGGGTTCGCCTGCAATCGCATTCGCAAGACAACACTTCGTTTCAACTCCGAAAAAACGAGATATTTCGGCCCACTGTGCACGTAGAGCGTTGCCAACGACATCGTTCGTTAGCTAAGCCTTCTGCCAAGAAACACAATGCGGTTTCATCGAAATCGGTACACGGGTTCGCGAGCAATAGCATTCGCAAGCCAACATTTCGTTGCAACTCCGAAAAATAGCTGTATCTCGGCCCACTGTGCACGGATCGTGTTGCCACATCGATCGTTCGCTAGTTCACCCTTTTCCGAAGAAACCGAAATTTCGTTCATCAAAATCGGTCCACGGGTTCTCGAGCATTAGCTTCAGCAAAATAAGAATTATTTTCGGAAAAAAATTAAAAAAAAAAGTATGCTCCAACTCGGAACACTGTGCACCGATTTCAAACATGTTGGAGAGAGATTTGTTGTCCACAACATGGACAAGCGAACAAAATTGGTTTCATCGAAATCGGTCCACGGGTTCGCCTGCAATCGCATTCGCAAGACAACACTTCGTTTCAACTCCGAAAAATCGAGATATTTCGGCCCACTGTGCACGTAGAGCGTTGCCAACGACATCGTTCGTTAGCTAAGCCTTCTGCCAAGAAACACAATGCGGTTTCATCGAAATCGGTACACGGGTTCGCGAGCAATAGCATTCGCAAGCCAACATTTCGTTGCAACTCCGAAAAATAGCTGTATCTCGGCCCACTGTGCACGGATCGTGTTGCCACATCGATCGTTCGCTAGTTCACCCTTTTCCGAAGAAACCGAAATTTCGTTCATCAAAATCGGTCCACGGGTTCTCGAGCATTAGCTTCAGCAAAATAAGAATTATTTTCGGAAAAAAATTAAAAAAAAAAGTATGCTCCAACTCCGAACACTGTGCACCGATTTCAAACATGTTGGAGAGAGATTTGTTGTCCACAACATGGACAAGCGAACAAAATTGGTTTCATCGAAATCGGTCCACGGGTTCGCCTGCAATCGCATTCGCAAGACAACACTTCGTTTCAACTCCGAAAAATCGAGATATTTCGGCCCACTGTGCACGTAGAGCGTTGCCAACGACATCGTTCGTTAGCTAAGCCTTCTGCCAAGAAACACAATGCGGTTTCATCGAAATCGGTACACGGGTTCGCGAGCAATAGCATTCGCAAGCCAACATTTCGTTGCAACTCCGAAAAATAGCTGTATCTCGGCCCACTGTGCACGGATCGTGTTGCCACATCGATCGTTCGCTAGTTCACCCTTTTCCGAAGAAACCGAAATTTCGTTCATCAAAATCGGTCCACGGGTTCTCGAGCATTAGCTTCAGCAAAATAAGAATTATTTTCGGAAAAAAATTAAAAAAAAAAGTATGCTCCAACTCGGAACACTGTGCACCGATTTCAAACATGTTGGAGAGAGATTTGTTGTCCACAACATGGACAAGCGAACAAAATTGGTTTCATCGAAATCGGTCCACGGGTTCGCCTGCAATCGCATTCGCAAGACAACACTTCGTTTCAACTCCGAAAAATCGAGATATTTCGGCCCACTGTGCACGTAGAGCGTTGCCAACGACATCGTTCGTTAGCTAAGCCTTCTGCCAAGAAACACAATGCGGTTTCATCGAAATCGGTACACGGGTTCGCGAGCAATAGCATTCGCAAGCCAACATTTCGTTGCAACTCCGAAAAATAGCTGTATCTCGGCCCACTGTGCACGGATCGTGTTGCCACATCGATCGTTCGCTAGTTCACCCTTTTCCGAAGAAACCGAAATTTCGTTCATCAAAATCGGTCCACGGGTTCTCGAGCATTAGCTTCAGCAAAATAAGAATTATTTTCGGAAAAAAATTAAAAAAAAAAGTATGCTCCAACTCCGAACACTGTGCACCGATTTCAAACATGTTGGAGAGAGATTTGTTGTCCACAACATGGACAAGCGAACAAAATTGGTTTCATCGAAATCGGTCCACGGGTTCGCCTGCAATCGCATTCGCAAGACAACACTTCGTTTCAACTCCGAAAAAACGAGATATTTCGGCCCACTGTGCACGTAGAGCGTTGCCAACGACATCGTTCGTTAGCTAAGCCTTCTGCCAAGAAACACAATGCGGTTTCATCGAAATCGGTACACGGGTTCGCGAGCAATAGCATTCGCAAGCCAACATTTCGTTGCAACTCCGAAAAATAGCTGTATCTCGGCCCACTGTGCACGGATCGTGTTGCCACATCGATCGTTCGCTAGTTCACCCTTTTCCGAAGAAACCGAAATTTCGTTCATCAAAATCGGTCCACGGGTTCTCGAGCATTAGCTTCAGCAAAATAAGAATTATTTTCGGAAAAAAATTAAAAAAAAAAGTATGCTCCAACTCGGAACACTGTGCACCGATTTCAAACATGTTGGAGAGAGATTTGTTGTCCACAACATGGACAAGCGAACAAAATTGGTTTCATCGAAATCGGTCCACGGGTTCGCCTGCAATCGCATTCGCAAGACAACACTTCGTTTCAACTCCGAAAAATCGAGATATTTCGGCCCACTGTGCACGTAGAGCGTTGCCAACGACATCGTTCGTTAGCTAAGCCTTCTGCCAAGAAACACAATGCGGTTTCATCGAAATCGGTACACGGGTTCGCGAGCAATAGCATTCGCAAGCCAACATTTCGTTGCAACTCCGAAAAATAGCTGTATCTCGGCCCACTGTGCACGGATCGTGTTGCCACATCGATCGTTCGCTAGTTCACCCTTTTCCGAAGAAACCGAAATTTCGTTCATCAAAATCGGTCCACGGGTTCTCGAGCATTAGCTTCAGCAAAATAAGAATTATTTTCGGAAAAAAATTAAAAAAAAAAGTATGCTCCAACTCCGAACACTGTGCACCGATTTCAAACATGTTGGAGAGAGATTTGTTGTCCACAACATGGACAAGCGAACAAAATTGGTTTCATCGAAATCGGTCCACGGGTTCGCCTGCAATCGCATTCGCAAGACAACACTTCGTTTCAACTCCGAAAAATCGAGATATTTCGGCCCACTGTGCACGTAGAGCGTTGCCAACGACATCGTTCGTTAGCTAAGCCTTCTGCCAAGAAACACAATGCGGTTTCATCGAAATCGGTACACGGGTTCGCGAGCAATAGCATTCGCAAGCCAACATTTCGTTGCAACTCCGAAAAATAGCTGTATCTCGGCCCACTGTGCACGGATCGTGTTGCCACATCGATCGTTCGCTAGTTCACCCTTTTCCGAAGAAACCGAAATTTCGTTCATCAAAATCGGTCCACGGGTTCTCGAGCATTAGCTTCAGCAAAATAAGAATTATTTTCGGAAAAAAATTAAAAAAAAAAGTATGCTCCAACTCCGAACACTGTGCACCGATTTCAAACATGTTGGAGAGAGATTTGTTGTCCACAACATGGACAAGCGAACAAAATTGGTTTCATCGAAATCGGTCCACGGGTTCGCCTGCAATCGCATTCGCAAGACAACACTTCGTTTCAACTCCGAAAAAACGAGATATTTCGGCCCACTGTGCACGTAGAGCGTTGCCAACGACATCGTTCGTTAGCTAAGCCTTCTGCCAAGAAACACAATGCGGTTTCATCGAAATCGGTACACGGGTTCGCGAGCAATAGCATTCGCAAGCCAACATTTCGTTGCAACTCCGAAAAATAGCTGTATCTCGGCCCACTGTGCACGGATCGTGTTGCCACATCGATCGTTCGCTAGTTCACCCTTTTCCGAAGAAACCGAAATTTCGTTCATCAAAATCGGTCCACGGGTTCTCGAGCATTAGCTTCAGCAAAATAAGAATTATTTTCGGAAAAAAATTAAAAAAAAAAGTATGCTCCAACTCGGAACACTGTGCACCGATTTCAAACATGTTGGAGAGAGATTTGTTGTCCACAACATGGACAAGCGAACAAAATTGGTTTCATCGAAATCGGTCCACGGGTTCGCCTGCAATCGCATTCGCAAGACAACACTTCGTTTCAACTCCGAAAAATCGAGATATTTCGGCCCACTGTGCACGTAGAGCGTTGCCAACGACATCGTTCGTTAGCTAAGCCTTCTGCCAAGAAACACAATGCGGTTTTATCGAAATCGGTACACGGGTTCGCGAGCAATAGCATTCGCAAGCCAACATTTCGTTGCAACTCCGAAAAATAGCTGTATCTCGGCCCACTGTGCACGGATCGTGTTGCCACATCGATCGTTCGCTAGTTCACCCTTTTCCGAAGAAACCGAAATTTCGTTCATCAAAATCGGTCCACGGGTTCTCGAGCATTAGCTTCAGCAAAATAAGAATTATTTTCGGAAAAAAATTAAAAAAAAAAGTATGCTCCAACTCCGAACACTGTGCACCGATTTCAAACATGTTGGAGAGAGATTTGTTGTCCACAACATGGACAAGCGAACAAAATTGGTTTCATCGAAATCGGTCCACGGGTTCGCCTGCAATCGCATTCGCAAGACAACACTTCGTTTCAACTCCGAAAAATCGAGATATTTCGGCCCACTGTGCACGTAGAGCGTTGCCAACGACATCGTTCGTTAGCTAAGCCTTCTGCCAAGAAACACAATGCGGTTTCATCGAAATCGGTACACGGGTTCGCGAGCAATAGCATTCGCAAGCCAACATTTCGTTGCAACTCCGAAAAATAGCTGTATCTCGGCCCACTGTGCACGGATCGTGTTGCCACATCGATCGTTCGCTAGTTCACCCTTTTCCGAAGAAACCGAAATTTCGTTCATCAAAATCGGTCCACGGGTTCTCGAGCATTAGCTTCAGCAAAATAAGAATTATTTTCGGAAAAAAATTAAAAAAAAAAGTATGCTCCAACTCGGAACACTGTGCACCGATTTCAAACATGTTGGAGAGAGATTTGTTGTCCACAACATGGACAAGCGAACAAAATTGGTTTCATCGAAATCGGTCCACGGGTTCGCCTGCAATCGCATTCGCAAGACAACACTTCGTTTCAACTCCGAAAAATCGAGATATTTCGGCCCACTGTGCACGTAGAGCGTTGCCAACGACATCGTTCGTTAGCTAAGCCTTCTGCCAAGAAACACAATGCGGTTTCATCGAAATCGGTACACGGGTTCGCGAGCAATAGCATTCGCAAGCCAACATTTCGTTGCAACTCCGAAAAATAGCTGTATCTCGGCCCACTGTGCACGGATCGTGTTGCCACATCGATCGTTCGCTAGTTCACCCTTTTCCGAAGAAACCGAAATTTCGTTCATCAAAATCGGTCCACGGGTTCTCGAGCATTAGCTTCAGCAAAATAAGAATTATTTTCGGAAAAAAATTAAAAAAAAAAGTATGCTCCAACTCCGAACACTGTGCACCGATTTCAAACATGTTGGAGAGAGATTTGTTGTCCACAACATGGACAAGCGAACAAAATTGGTTTCATCGAAATCGGTCCACGGGTTCGCCTGCAATCGCATTCGCAAGACAACACTTCGTTTCAACTCCGAAAAAACGAGATATTTCGGCCCACTGTGCACGTAGAGCGTTGCCAACGACATCGTTCGTTAGCTAAGCCTTCTGCCAAGAAACACAATGCGGTTTCATCGAAATCGGTACACGGGTTCGCGAGCAATAGCATTCGCAAGCCAACATTTCGTTGCAACTCCGAAAAATAGCTGTATCTCGGCCCACTGTGCACGGATCGTGTTGCCACATCGATCGTTCGCTAGTTCACCCTTTTCCGAAGAAACCGAAATTTCGTTCATCAAAATCGGTCCACGGGTTCTCGAGCATTAGCTTCAGCAAAATAAGAATTATTTTCGGAAAAAAATTAAAAAAAAAAGTATGCTCCAACTCGGAACACTGTGCACCGATTTCAAACATGTTGGAGAGAGATTTGTTGTCCACAACATGGACAAGCGAACAAAATTGGTTTCATCGAAATCGGTCCACGGGTTCGCCTGCAATCGCATTCGCAAGACAACACTTCGTTTCAACTCCGAAAAATCGAGATATTTCGGCCCACTGTGCACGTAGAGCGTTGCCAACGACATCGTTCGTTAGCTAAGCCTTCTGCCAAGAAACACAATGCGGTTTCATCGAAATCGGTACACGGGTTCGCGAGCAATAGCATTCGCAAGCCAACATTTCGTTGCAACTCCGAAAAATAGCTGTATCTCGGCCCACTGTGCACGGATCGTGTTGCCACATCGATCGTTCGCTAGTTCACCCTTTTCCGAAGAAACCGAAATTTCGTTCATCAAAATCGGTCCACGGGTTCTCGAGCATTAGCTTCAGCAAAATAAGAATTATTTTCGGAAAAAAATTAAAAAAAAAAGTATGCTCCAACTCCGAACACTGTGCACCGATTTCAAACATGTTGGAGAGAGATTTGTTGTCCACAACATGGACAAGCGAACAAAATTGGTTTCATCGAAATCGGTCCACGGGTTCGCCTGCAATCGCATTCGCAAGACAACACTTCGTTTCAACTCCGAAAAATCGAGATATTTCGGCCCACTGTGCACGTAGAGCGTTGCCAACGACATCGTTCGTTAGCTAAGCCTTCTGCCAAGAAACACAATGCGGTTTCATCGAAATCGGTACACGGGTTCGCGAGCAATAGCATTCGCAAGCCAACATTTCGTTGCAACTCCGAAAAATAGCTGTATCTCGGCCCACTGTGCACGGATCGTGTTGCCACATCGATCGTTCGCTAGTTCACCCTTTTCCGAAGAAACCGAAATTTCGTTCATCAAAATCGGTCCACGGGTTCTCGAGCATTAGCTTCAGCAAAATAAGAATTATTTTCGGAAAAAAATTAAAAAAAAAAGTATGCTCCAACTCCGAACACTGTGCACCGATTTCAAACATGTTGGAGAGAGATTTGTTGTCCACAACATGGACAAGCGAACAAAATTGGTTTCATCGAAATCGGTCCACGGGTTCGCCTGCAATCGCATTCGCAAGACAACACTTCGTTTCAACTCCGAAAAAACGAGATATTTCGGCCCACTGTGCACGTAGAGCGTTGCCAACGACATCGTTCGTTAGCTAAGCCTTCTGCCAAGAAACACAATGCGGTTTCATCGAAATCGGTACACGGGTTCGCGAGCAATAGCATTCGCAAGCCAACATTTCGTTGCAACTCCGAAAAATAGCTGTATCTCGGCCCACTGTGCACGGATCGTGTTGCCACATCGATCGTTCGCTAGTTCACCCTTTTCCGAAGAAACCGAAATTTCGTTCATCAAAATCGGTCCACGGGTTCTCGAGCATTAGCTTCAGCAAAATAAGAATTATTTTCGGAAAAAAATTAAAAAAAAAAGTATGCTCCAACTCGGAACACTGTGCACCGATTTCAAACATGTTGGAGAGAGATTTGTTGTCCACAACATGGACAAGCGAACAAAATTGGTTTCATCGAAATCGGTCCACGGGTTCGCCTGCAATCGCATTCGCAAGACAACACTTCGTTTCAACTCCGAAAAATCGAGATATTTCGGCCCACTGTGCACGTAGAGCGTTGCCAACGACATCGTTCGTTAGCTAAGCCTTCTGCCAAGAAACACAATGCGGTTTCATCGAAATCGGTACACGGGTTCGCGAGCAATAGCATTCGCAAGCCAACATTTCGTTGCAACTCCGAAAAATAGCTGTATCTCGGCCCACTGTGCACGGATCGTGTTGCCACATCGATCGTTCGCTAGTTCACCCTTTTCCGAAGAAACCGAAATTTCGTTCATCAAAATCGGTCCACGGGTTCTCGAGCATTAGCTTCAGCAAAATAAGAATTATTTTCGGAAAAAAATTAAAAAAAAAAGTATGCTCCAACTCCGAACACTGTGCACCGATTTCAAACATGTTGGAGAGAGATTTGTTGTCCACAACATGGACAAGCGAACAAAATTGGTTTCATCGAAATCGGTCCACGGGTTCGCCTGCAATCGCATTCGCAAGACAACACTTCGTTTCAACTCCGAAAAATCGAGATATTTCGGCCCACTGTGCACGTAGAGCGTTGCCAACGACATCGTTCGTTAGCTAAGCCTTCTGCCAAGAAACACAATGCGGTTTCATCGAAATCGGTACACGGGTTCGCGAGCAATAGCATTCGCAAGCCAACATTTCGTTGCAACTCCGAAAAATAGCTGTATCTCGGCCCACTGTGCACGGATCGTGTTGCCACATCGATCGTTCGCTAGTTCACCCTTTTCCGAAGAAACCGAAATTTCGTTCATCAAAATCGGTCCACGGGTTCTCGAGCATTAGCTTCAGCAAAATAAGAATTATTTTCGGAAAAAAATTAAAAAAAAAAGTATGCTCCAACTCGGAACACTGTGCACCGATTTCAAACATGTTGGAGAGAGATTTGTTGTCCACAACATGGACAAGCGAACAAAATTGGTTTCATCGAAATCGGTCCACGGGTTCGCCTGCAATCGCATTCGCAAGACAACACTTCGTTTCAACTCCGAAAAATCGAGATATTTCGGCCCACTGTGCACGTAGAGCGTTGCCAACGACATCGTTCGTTAGCTAAGCCTTCTGCCAAGAAACACAATGCGGTTTCATCGAAATCGGTACACGGGTTCGCGAGCAATAGCATTCGCAAGCCAACATTTCGTTGCAACTCCGAAAAATAGCTGTATCTCGGCCCACTGTGCACGGATCGTGTTGCCACATCGATCGTTCGCTAGTTCACCCTTTTCCGAAGAAACCGAAATTTCGTTCATCAAAATCGGTCCACGGGTTCTCGAGCATTAGCTTCAGCAAAATAAGAATTATTTTCGGAAAAAAATTAAAAAAAAAAGTATGCTCCAACTCCGAACACTGTGCACCGATTTCAAACATGTTGGAGAGAGATTTGTTGTCCACAACATGGACAAGCGAACAAAATTGGTTTCATCGAAATCGGTCCACGGGTTCGCCTGCAATCGCATTCGCAAGACAACACTTCGTTTCAACTCCGAAAAATCGAGATATTTCGGCCCACTGTGCACGTAGAGCGTTGCCAACGACATCGTTCGTTAGCTAAGCCTTCTGCCAAGAAACACAATGCGGTTTCATCGAAATCGGTACACGGGTTCGCGAGCAATAGCATTCGCAAGCCAACATTTCGTTGCAACTCCGAAAAATAGCTGTATCTCGGCCCACTGTGCACGGATCGTGTTGCCACATCGATCGTTCGCTAGTTCACCCTTTTCCGAAGAAACCGAAATTTCGTTCATCAAAATCGGTCCACGGGTTCTCGAGCATTAGCTTCAGCAAAATAAGAATTATTTTCGGAAAAAAATTAAAAAAAAAAGTATGCTCCAACTCCGAACACTGTGCACCGATTTCAAACATGTTGGAGAGAGATTTGTTGTCCACAACATGGACAAGCGAACAAAATTGGTTTCATCGAAATCGGTCCACGGGTTCGCCTGCAATCGCATTCGCAAGACAACACTTCGTTTCAACTCCGAAAAATCGAGATATTTCGGCCCACTGTGCACGTAGAGCGTTGCCAACGACATCGTTCGTTAGCTAAGCCTTCTGCCAAGAAACACAATGCGGTTTCATCGAAATCGGTACACGGGTTCGCGAGCAATAGCATTCGCAAGCCAACATTTCGTTGCAACTCCGAAAAATAGCTGTATCTCGGCCCACTGTGCACGGATCGTGTTGCCACATCGATCGTTCGCTAGTTCACCCTTTTCCGAAGAAACCGAAATTTCGTTCATCAAAATCGGTCCACGGGTTCTCGAGCATTAGCTTCAGCAAAATAAGAATTATTTTCGGAAAAAAATTAAAAAAAAAAGTATGCTCCAACTCCGAACACTGTGCACCGATTTCAAACATGTTGGAGAGAGATTTGTTGTCCACAACATGGACAAGCGAACAAAATTGGTTTCATCGAAATCGGTCCACGGGTTCGCCTGCAATCGCATTCGCAAGACAACACTTCGTTTCAACTCCGAAAAATCGAGATATTTCGGCCCACTGTGCACGTAGAGCGTTGCCAACGACATCGTTCGTTAGCTAAGCCTTCTGCCAAGAAACACAATGCGGTTTCATCGAAATCGGTACACGGGTTCGCGAGCAATAGCATTCGCAAGCCAACATTTCGTTGCAACTCCGAAAAATAGCTGTATCTCGGCCCACTGTGCACGGATCGTGTTGCCACATCGATCGTTCGCTAGTTCACCCTTTTCCGAAGAAACCGAAATTTCGTTCATCAAAATCGGTCCACGGGTTCTCGAGCATTAGCTTCAGCAAAATAAGAATTATTTTCGGAAAAAAATTAAAAAAAAAAGTATGCTCCAACTCGGAACACTGTGCACCGATTTCAAACATGTTGGAGAGAGATTTGTTGTCCACAACATGGACAAGCGAACAAAATTGGTTTCATCGAAATCGGTCCACGGGTTCGCCTGCAATCGCATTCGCAAGACAACACTTCGTTTCAACTCCGAAAAATCGAGATATTTCGGCCCACTGTGCACGTAGAGCGTTGCCAACGACATCGTTCGTTAGCTAAGCCTTCTGCAAGAAACACAAT
>CANDYM010000217.1:0-16251 GCA_947397865.1 Polietes domitor
ATCGAGAAGTTTCGAACGAAAAGTATTTTTGTTTTTTATCACGGATCTCATTATTAACTCACAGACATGGGATAATTCTTACGACAGCTCTTTTGTTGAAAAGAAAATAAAACTATGCAAAAGACACATGTATAAAATTTTCGGTTTCTAAACTCGAAAACGAAAAAAAAAATATATTGTAATTTTTTTCATAAATTCCAATTTTCGCGAAGGTACCTTTAATATGTGTACTCTCATTTTGGAAAAGTCCGATACCCAGGTTATATGTTCAATTAAAGCTACTCATAATGTTTACAAATATTGCGAAATACACTTTCACATAAAAACAATGGCTTAGGAACAGTCTCCAAAAAATTGGGAAAAAAATTATTTTTATTTTCAAAAAAAAAACACAAAAAATAGAAAAGAAAAGGTTTTTGTTTTATTTTTAATAGCTAATATTCTAACGCAAAGAACGATGTCTATATATAAAAATCGACTGATAAATGTTGAAGTTATGATACTCTTTGTAGACGCAAAATATTTTTTTAATCTTATTTTTATACCCTCCACCTCCAGGTTGGGGGTATACTAACTTTGTCATTCCGTTTGTAACACCTTGAAATATCGACCTGAGACCCTATAAAGTATATATATTCTTGATCGACATAAAATTCTAAGGCGATCTAGCCATGTCCGTCTGTTCGTCTGTCCGTCTGTTGAAAGCACGCTAGCATGTAAACGAAAGGAGGTAGAACGTTCAAATTTTCCATAAATGCGTCTTATAATCGTAGATCGGTTGGGTTTGAAATGGGGCGAAATCGGCCCAAAGGGAAAAATTTTTTCCTCAAAAGGACTAAAAATACCCATAATAATCCCTAATATTTTAGAGTATTTAAGCATATTTTTTCAATATGTCTGCTTGTACTTTCTTGATATTGGGTTCCTCCTATAACAAAAACGTGCACCATAAAGTGATTCTTATTTGTAGGGGGTGAAATGGGGCAAAAAAGGGATAAAAATGGTACAAATTAAACGACAATAGCTAGAAACGCGAAATTCGGTGTGTACATTCCTTTAATAGAGTAGATACATAATATAAAAGTATTTTTTCCAAGTTAGTACTTTTAAGGGGTAAAATGGGAATAGAGGGATAAAAATGGTACCAACCAAACGGCTGCCCCTAGAATAATCAAATTCGGTGTATACATGCCTCTTATTGCATAGACACGTACAGTAAACGGATTTTTCGAAATTCGTACTTTTTGGGGTTAAAATAAAAAAGGGGATACAAATAGTACCAATCAAATGACCGCAGCTAGAGTCATGAAATTTGGAGTATACATTCCTCTGACTGTGTAGACACGGAAAATAAACGAGTTTTTCGAAATTCTTACTTTTTGGTGTCGAAATAGAAAAAGGGATAAAAATAGTACCAACCAAACGGCTGCCCCTAGAATAATAAAATTCGGTGTATACATTCCTCTTATTGCATAGACACGTACAGTAAACGGATTTTTCGAAATTCGTACTTTTTGGGGTTAACATAAAAAAGGGGATAAAAATAGTACCAATCAAATGACCGCAGCTAGAGTCATGAAATTTGGAGTATACATTCCTTTAACTACGTAGACACGGAAAATTCATACTTTCAAGGGATATAATGGTACAGAGGGATAAACATAGTACTAACTAAACGACTACAGCTAGAATGATGAAATTCTAATTGGGTAGAAACGTCAAATAAAGAGATTTTAGATAGTCGTACTCTTAAGGGGGTAAAAATGGTACCAACCAAATGGGCGCAGCTGTAATCATGGAATTCGGAGTATACATTCCTCTGACTGCATAGACACGCAAAATAAAAAGTTTTTTCCAAATTCGTACTTTTTCTTTTACGGCAAAAATTGGTTGAATCGTGAAGTTAGGTTATTTTGCACTATGTACGTCTGATAATGGATTTTCAAAATTTGTACTTTATAGAATAGAAATACAAACAACTGTAGCACCCACTATCTACCAATATTTATGGTATTTAAGGTTTTTGAAAATATAAATAGAAGAATATTTATTTTTATACACTCCACGAGAGTATTATGTCTTTGTGCATTTGTTTGTAACACCCAAAAGGAAACGAGATAGACCCATTGTTAATTATACCAATCGTCTTAGAATCACTTTCTGAGTCGATTTAGCAATGTCCGTCTGTCTGTCCGTCCGTCCGTCCGTCCGTCCGTCCGTCCATCTATTCTTGTAATCACGATACAGGTCGCAATTGTAGACAGAACCAAATGAAACTTTGCACAACGATGTTTTTCGGGATAAGGACGAACGCTATTTAATTTGAAAAAAATCGGTTCAGATTTAGATATAGCCCCCATACGAATTTCTCTCCCGATTTGACTCTTTTCACTCTAGATACCACATATTACAACAGATTTTCTTTAAAATTGGCAAAACATCTTATATTGTAACTAGAAACACCTGTGGTAAAAATGTATTAGATCGGTTCAGATTTATATATAGCTCCCATACAAATTTCTCTCCCGATTTGACTTTTTCCGCTCTAGAGACCACATAATGTATCAGATTGTCTTCAGATTTGGTAAAACATCTTATATTCCCGCTAGAAACTCCCATGGTGAATATAGGACAGATCGGTTCAGATTTATATATAGCTCCCATACAAATTTCGCTCCCGATTTGACTTTTTCCGCTCTAGAAACCACATATTGTATCAGATTGTTTTCAGATTTGGTAAAACATCTTATATTCCCACTAGAAACTCCCATGGTGAATATCGGACAGATCGGTTCAGATTTATATATAGCTTCCATACAAATTTCGCTCCCGATTTGACTTTTTCCGCTCTAGAAACCACATATTGTATCAGATTGTCTTCAGATTTGGTAAAACATCTTATATTTAAGCTAAGAACATCTATGGTGAAAATAGGTCAAATCGGTTCAGATTTAGATATAGCCCCCATACAAATGTCGTTCCCGATTTGACATTTTCCTCTGTAGAAACCACATATTGTACCCGATTTTCTTTAAATTTGGCACAACATCTTATAATCTTACTAGAAATACCTATGCAGAAATTGGGTAAGATCGGTTCAGATTTAGATATAGCCCCCATATAAATGTCGCTCCCGATTTGACTTTTTCCGCTTTAAATGCCACATATTCTAATCGATTTTCTTTAAATTTGGCACAACATCTTATAATCTAACTAGAAACACCTGTGGCTAAAGCGGGCTCGATCGGTTCAGATTTAGATATAGGCCCCATACAAATGTCGCTCCCGATTTGAATTTTGCGCTCTAAAAACCATATATTGTACCCGATTTTCTTTAAATTTGGGATAACGTCTTATAATCCAACTAGAAACACTATGCAGAAATTGGGTAAGATCGGTTCAGATTTATATATAGCCCCCATAAAAAATGTCGCTCCCGATTTGACTTTTGCCGCTTTAAAAGCCACATATTGTGCTCGATTTTCTTTAAATTTCGCACAACATCTTATAATCTGACTAAGCAAAACTATGGCGAAAGTGGATAAGATCGTTTCAGATTTAAATATAGCCCAAATTCAAATGTTGCTCCCATAAGTTTAACCGATTTTGGCCAAACTATACATTTTATATTTCACCTATTTCGTTCCAGGTTTCAATATATCCTCATACAAATGTCGGTTCCGATATAACATTTTTTGTCAAACACCTACATTTACAGGATACAAAAAACCTTCCCGTTTTCACTTTTTCACCGAATTGAATTGTATTCGGATAGAAAGTGGAGTGTAGCATAGAGTCGGCCCCGCCCGACTTTAGCCTTTCCTTACTGGTTTGAATTGACGTATTGGTAGCCTTGCCTTATAAGCGTGGTTTGAAATATTATATTTATTTATAAAATTAATTTTTTAATATTTGTTTTGATTTGGCTATATAAAAAATTATATACTGCACTTCTACGAAAATCGACATCCTCTGTGGAATGCAATCAATGGTGGAGGGTATATAAAGTTCGGCCCAGCCGAACTTAACGTCGTTTTTACTTGTTTTTGTTTAAATAGCCCGAAAAATCTCTTTACAAATTAGATAACAGAATATATTATTTTAGTTTGTAATAGTTTTTAACGAAGAAAACAAGGCCTATTTAAAGAAAATCGATGAATAAATGTAGAAGTTATAGTCCTTCTTGTAGAAGTAAGCCAAAACGTCGTAAAAATGGCACACGATTTTTTAAAAACTGAAGGGTCATTACTTCTGCATTTATTCATAGATTTTCTTCCAAATGACCTTGATTACTTAGTTAAGACGACATATATTACAAACGAAAACAATATATTCTTTTATATAAGTTGTAATGAGACTTTTCGTGTGCAATTTACACAAAAATTAAAAAATCATGATTTAATAATTTTTAATTCTTTTACATTTATCCATAGATTTTTTCATTTAAACATTGTTTTTTTTTGTGTCAGAATATTAGCTATTAAGAAATAAAACCGTTAAAAATAAAAGTTTTTCCGACTTTTTTCTATTTTTCGTGCCAGAAAAAATAGATATTTTTCGAAAAAAAAATGTTCCCAAATTTTTGGAGGGAGTTCCTAAACCTCCTGTAGACATCATAATTACCTTTAATATAAGCGGGTGAGATCGGAACAATATATCCAAAATGAGAGTACACATTTTAATTTTAATATATTTTTTAATTATCCATAATATTTTCGTGTTTATTTTATGAATCAGTATCAGTTTTTTTATTTTTTAAGCAGAATATTTCTTTTTTGTTGCATAGTGTAATCGGTCATGTACCTGTCACAGTGTGACTGGATTGCAGGCCATCCCTTGAACTCTTTTGGTTAATTTTAAAATTTTTTTGTATCTAAATAAAGGGTCCGCCATCTAACGTTTTTTTTTCAACTATTCAACCGTTGGGCTATTATTTGTGGGGTGCCCGAGGCAGCCATTTGAATGAAATTATTTTCCATTATTAACCGGAAGGATTGTACTTTCAAATAAAAAAAGAAATTTGAGAAAATATTCAGTAGGTTTTTTATAGCATTTTCAAAAAAAAAGTTATTTGGCGGACCCATATAAAGAGTGATTTTTTTGAGGTTAGGATTTTCATGCATTAGTATTTGACAGATCACGTGGGATTTCAGACATGGTGTCAAAGAGAAAGATGCTCAGTATGCTTTGACATTTCATCATGAATCGTCTTACAAACGAACAACGCTTGCAAATTATTGAATTTTATTATCAAAATGCGTGCTCTGTTAAGAAAGTTCATTGCGCGCTTCCATTTTATGGTCAGTTTAATCGACCCACTGAAGCGGCTATTCGGGCTATTGTGACTAAATTTCGCACCAAATTTACATTGTTGGACATTAAACCACCAAGACGCTTACGTAGAGTGCGAACTGAAGAAAATATCGCAGCTGTATCGGCCAGTGTTAATGATGACCACCAATTTTCGATTCGTCGCCGTTCGCACCAATTGGGTCTCTGTTACTCAAAAACGTGGAAATGCCAAAATTGGACTAAGCGGATGGACCACCTAAGACGCAGCCGCGGTCAACATTTAAATGAAATTATCTTCAAAAAGTAAATGTCATGGACCAATCTAACGTTTCAAATAAAGAACCGATGAGATTTTGCAAATTTTATGCCTTTTTTTAAAAAAAAAAGTTATCAAGCTCTTAAAAAATCACCCTTTACTTAGTATTTGATTTTTACATTCTCAGTAAATGACCTGTTTTACCGAACACCACTGCGTATGAATGTTATTTTCAGTGAAATGTTACTCATACGCTGTAAAATCATAAAGAGTGATTTTTTTGAGGTTAGGATTTTCATGCATTAGTATTTGACAGATCACGTGGGATTTCAGACATGGTGTCAAAGAGAAAGATGCTCAGTATGCTTTGACATTTCATCATGAATAGACTTACTAACGAGCAACGCTTGCAAATCATTGAATTTTATTACCAAAATCAGTGTTCGGTTCGAAATGTGTTTCGCGCTTTACGTCCGATTTATGGTCTACATAATCGACCAAGTGAGCAAACAATTAATGCGATTGTGACCAAGTTTCGCACTCAGTTTACTTTATTGGACATTAAACCAACCACACGAATGCGTACAGTGCGTACAGAAGAGAATATTGCGTCTGTTTCTGAGAGTGTTGCTGAAGACCGTGAAATGTCGATTCGTCGCCGTTCGCAGCAATTGGGTTTGTGTTATTCGACCACATGGAAGATTTTACGCAAAGATCTTGGTGTAAAACCGTATAAAATACAGCTCGTGCAAGAACTGAAGCCAAACGATCTGTCACAACGTTGAATTTTCAGTGAATGGGCCCTAGAAAAGTTGGCAGAAAATCCGCTTTTTTATCGACAAATTTTGTTCAGCGATGAGGCTCATTTCTGGTTGAATGGCTACGTAAATAAACAAAATTGCCGCATTTGGAGTGAAGAGCAACCAGAAGCCGTTCAAGAACTGCCCATGCATCCCGAAAAATGCACTGTTTGGTGTGGTTTGTACGCTGGTGGAATCATTGGACCGTATTTTTTCAAAGATGCTGTTGGACGCAACGTTACGGTGAATGGCGATCGCTATCGTTCGATGCTAACAAACTTTTTGTTGCCAAAAATGGAAGAACTGAACTTGGTTGACATGTGGTTTCAACAAGATGGCGCTACATGCCACACAGCTCGCGATTCTATGGCCATTTTGAGGGAAAACTTCGGAGAACAATTCATCTCAAGAAATGGACCGGTAAGTTGGCCACCAAGATCATGCGATTTGACGCCTTTAGACTATTTTTTGTGGGGCTACGTCAAGTCTAAAGTCTACAGAAATAAGCCAGCAACTATTCCAGCTTTGGAAGACAACATTTCCGAAGAAATTCGGGCTATTCCGGCCGAAATGCTCGAAAAAGTTGCCCAAAATTGGACTTTCCGAATGGACCACCTAAGACGCAGCCGCGGTCAACATTTAAATGAAATTATCTTCAAAAAGTAAATGTCATGGACCAATCTAACGTTTCAAATAAAGAACCGATGAGATTTTGCAAATTTTATGCGTTTTTTTTAAAAAAAAAGTTTTCAAGCTCTTAAAAAATCACCCTTTATTTAGTACACTTAAAGTGATTATAAGAACATTATCAAATACCAAAATATAGCTGATTCCGATTATCCACGTGGAAGTTATATGGGTTTTAATTTATCATTGGAATATGGGCTATTTTTGTGGGAGGTACCAGAAGAGGTGTGACTTAAACTTTGGTTCCAATAACATCCATAGTCCAAATCATTTGCAATTTAATTTTTGAAAATATTATGATGTGTATAGTTGAACTGTTTGATTTTAATGTTTTGTATAATCGTCCGGCTTAAGGTTTCAAAGAAATGAAAACAAGATATTTTTGTCAAAAACTTGTGAAAGTGGCAGGATCGTTTTTTTTTTAATTGTAACGCTCCTGATGATGATCGACGAAGTCGTTCGAAATATCGGGAACAAAATTGAAAAATAAAGTAATAAACAAACAAGATCTTGTTTTCATTTATTTGAGACCTTAAGTCGAACGATAATACAAAACAAAATATTTTTATAATCATTTTAAACCTAGAAAATATTTACGCTTTATCCACGCCCCTTCTTGTACCTCCCACACAATTGTCTCTATCCTAGGTAAAATGAAATCCTTCATAACTTCTATACTGGTGCATGGAATCCACTATGACTTGATATTTGATCATGTTTTTACAATTGCTTTATAAATGTGGAAGCTGGGACCATGTGATACGAACACAAATTATTCTGCCCTACCTTAAATTTTAATTCCTTATAACTTTCGCATAACATATATACGGAAGATATAAGGAGAGTGAGGGTATATATAGTCCGTTTAGCCGACTGAAGCTGACTTACTTGTTTGTATTGATTTTATGAATCAACATGCCTCAATGCACACAAAAATATTTTTTGAACACAAAATTTTTCTTCTTTTGTTGCATAGTGTAGTCGGTCAAGGACCTGTCACAGTGGGACTGATTTTAACAAATGTTTTGTATCTAAATTTTTTTGTTTTGTTTTTATTCTTTTATTCCTGTACGATTGGCATTAGCAAAGCTGCATAAAATAATAGCCAACAATGAAAAATATCGATAGAATGATAACGAATGGCGTGATTAGATTGGAGAGAGTATGATATCCGAGACTACATGATTTGACTATATATTATCTCGAAAATTTAATGCATTTTTATTGAAAGCTAAATTTAAAATTACTTGTAAAGGAATTCAATAACGAAAGTAATTATTACATGGATAAAAAAAATAAAAACGAAAAATATTTTAAAAAATTGACTGCGACTTTTACCAAATATCACTTATCGAAAATTTTTTAATTAACTTTTCTGTCTATTTTCTGAGTTTTTTTATAAAAGTAAATTTTTCCGACATTTTTGCTTCGATAACTCGAATGTTAGAATTTTTCGTAAGAATCCTTGATCAAAATAGCTGGAATTCTAAAAAAATCTCCTAGTGTTTTACATGAATATGATGAACACTACTACAATCCGTTGGACTAGCATGTTAGTTTGGAAAAAGTTATACAGTCTCATAAAGAAATTATCTGTTAGTTCTTAATAATCCTACTGAGATGTCGTTACAACCTAATGACAATTATAATGTTATGTACTTACCATTTTTTCCTGGATATTACCAGATATACAAAGATGAAACAATACTGAAGATATTTTATATACGTAGGATTTGCTCAACCTAATCACAATTTTATGGCTTCAAAAATGGGCTATTACTGAATTAATTTGTAATGATAGCATGAGATTGTTGTAAATTGAATTCGGAAGGTTTTAAATAGCGAAGTTTCCCAATATTATGGAGACTACGTATCTAATGATTTTTTAGATTAAGAATTAAACATCAGTATTGATAAAATACAAATTGAAAATGAGGAATGTAAATTGAAATTCTGAAAATACAATTTGAAATTCAGCAAATACAAATACAAATTGAAATTGAGAAAATGAAAGTTGAAATTGAGAAAATGAAAGTTGAAATTCAGAAAATACAAATTGGAATTGAGAAAATGAAAGTTGAAATTCAGAAATGAAAATTGAAATTGAGAAAATGAAAGTTGAAATTCAGAAAATACAAATTGGAATTGAGAAAATGAAAGTTGAAATTCAGAAATGAAAATTGAAATTGAGAAAATGAAAGTTGAAATTTAGAAAATACAAATTGAAATTGAGAAAATGCAAATTGAAATTCAGAAATGAAAATTGAAATTGAGAAAATGAAAGTTGAAATTCAGAAAATCCAATTTGAAATTCACCAACTACAAATTGAAATTGAGAAAATGAAAGTTGAAATTCAGAAATGAAAATTGAAATTGAGAAAATGAAAGTTGAAATTCAGAAAATACAAATTGAAATTGAGAAAATGAAAGTTGAAATTCTGAAAATACAATTTGAAATTCACCAAATAGAAATTGAGAAAATTCAGAAATGAAAATTGAAATTGAGAAAATGAAAGTTGAAATTCAGAAAATCCAATTTGAAATTCACCAAATACAAATTGAAATTGAGAAAATGAAAGTTGAAATTCAGAAATGAAAATTGAAATTGAGAAAATGAAAGTTGAAATTCAGAAAATCCAATTTGAAATTCAGCAAATACAAATTGAAATTGAGAAAATGAAAGTTGAAATTCAGAAATGAAAATTGAAATTGAGAAAATGAAAGTTGAAATTTAGAAAATACAAATTGAAATTGAGAAAATGAAAGTTGAAATTCAGAAATGAAAATTGAAATTGAGAAAATGAAAGTTAAAATTCAGAAAATCCAATTTGAAATTCAGCAAATAAAAAATTCAGAAATGAAAATTGAAATTGAGAAAATGAAAGTTAAAATTCAGAAAATCCAATTTGAAATTCAGCAAATACAAATTGAAATTGAGAAAATGAAAGTTGAAATTGAGAAAATGCAAATTGAAATTCAGAAATGAAAATTGAAATTGAGAAAATGAAAGTTGAAATTGAGAAAATGCAAATTGAAATTCAGAAATGAAAATTGAAATTGAAATTGAGAAAATGAAAGTTGAAATTCAGAAAATCCAATTTGAAATTCAGCAAATACAAATACAAATTGAAATTGAGAAAATGAAAGTTGAAATTCAGAAATGAAAATTGAAATTGAGAAAATGAAAGTTGAAATTTAGAAAATACAAATTGAAATTGAGAAAATGAAAGTTGAAATTCAGAAATGAAAATTGAAATTGAGAAAATGAAAGTTGAAATTCAGAAAATACAAATTGAAATTGAGAAAATGAAAGTTGAAATTCTGAAAATACAATTTGAAATTCACCAAATAGAAATTGAGAAAATTCAGAAATGAAAATTGAAATTGAGAAAATGAAAGTTGAAATTCAGAAAATCCAATTTGAAATTCACCAAATACAAATTGAAATTGAGAAAATGAAAGTTGAAATTCAGAAATGAAAATTGAAATTGAGAAAATGAAAGTTGAAATTTAGAAAATACAAATTGAAATTGAGAAAATGAAAGTTGAAATTCAGAAATGAAAATTGAAATTCAGAAATGAAAATTGAAATTGAGAATAAATAAATTGAGAAAATAAAAATTATTATTTGGGAAAAAACAAATTGATATTGCAAAATTAAAATATTAAAATGATAAAAGCAACAAAAGCATACAAATTTATAAATAACAATAAAACAGTTTTAAGGAAAAGCAATATAAATCGAAATTGAATATACAAACTATTCTTTAACAGTCATATCCTCCAATTCTATCGATATTTGGTAGGAAGTCGTGGAATGTTGAACTGCTCTGGCGCAGTAATTACTGTTTTAACTTCGTCTATTATACTAAGTAGACAAGGCGTTGTTGGCAACCTACAGGTGTGGAAACATTTGGTATGTGGTTGGTTTATGGGATGAGATTTAACATAGGATTGACGGAGAAGGGTAGCTGTTGTATTTTCAAAAACGGATTCGACTTGGCTGGCAAATTACAACTAGTTCCTCTAAGTTTTCCTAGTTCCTCCAATTTTGTAAATCTCTTACCCAATCTATGGCCTCACGTGATTTAAATGATCCACGGCTCATAGTAACTCATGAGGATAAAATAACACCAATGAGACGGATGTTTGGACCTTCGTCTGGACCATCCACGTTTTCTCCTATTCACAAATGGTGTAATTCCTTTCTCTATTCCAACGGCACTTTTCTTCACATCCCTTTATATTATTTTCTCAATATTAATTTTTTTCCACTGAACCAACACTCAGGGGTTGTCCCCTATAAATGCAATGCATTGCGTTGGTGGAAGGAAGATCAGGTATTGGAAGGAGGAAAGAGGGAGTAGTGTCTGTTGACATTTGTTTTGAAACTCTGCATGTCATAATTGGAGGGAAAGGTATTTGCCGGAAGTCAATTCCACATACGGATAGTACGGGCGAAGAACGAATTTATTGTGTAATGTGTAGTGCGGCCGGTTGTCCAATCGACAACAAATGGGTGCGCATTCCTGGAGAGTCGCGTATCTCTACCGAACGTTCTCACGGGCGGTATAAGATCACGAATCTCCGAAGAACAAACTCCATGAAAGTATCGATAGAACAATGACACACAACCAACATTACGACGATGTTCAAGGGAGACAATAGAATTGGATATCCTACCGTCGCCTATCAACACCATCGCCCTCCTCTGGACACGGTCAAATAGCTCCAGTGATGAAGCTGGAGCAACCGACCATATATGGGAGTTGTATTCCATCTTTGGTCTGATGTAGGTAGTGTAGATATTGAGAAGATCAGAGGGTGTGACATCTTTCTTACATCTTTTTAAAAAGCCTTAACTCCTTTCGAGAGTTATCGTGTACACCATACAGGCGGACAACTTAAAAAGTGGTGAAATGGATTTGGCCCAAACATACATAGCCCTATGTTAAGTCACTTCATTAATGCGTTACACTTTCCCAAATTATACATACCCTCCTACTCTGTAGAGTGAGGGTATAATGATATTGGATGTGTATCATCTCCTTACCATGCAGACAACCTACATAAAAGGGATTTTTCGAAATTTATACTTTAAAGGGAAACCTAACCAAAGAATAGCAGTTAGAATCGTGAAATATCGGTATATACATTCTTCTGACATTGATAGACGCGCAAAATAAATTATTTAACAAAAATTCATTAGGGTGGAAGCAGGTCAAAAAGGCATAAAAATGGTACCAATCAAAGTTTTGATCGTGAAATTCCGTATGATCATTACACTGTTTATCCAAATGCGCAGCATAAATGGATTTTAACAAGTAAAAACAGCTTTAAGTTCGGCCTGGCCGAAATCGTATATCGAAATAATACTTCAAGTCAATTCAAAATGTAAATATAAGACCGCAAAAGCGTAAATACTAGGGCGGGTTGATTTTTTTAAATCGTATATTAAAAACGTAAACTACATAAAATTCTAAGAAAATTCCCCGAAGAACTAAAATAAAATCCTAATCCGCGCCTCTCGACTTGAAAATTTGTATGCCCGCCTTTGCCAAAAAATAAATGTTAGAAACAATAGCTTTTTTTCCAAAAAATAGCTTTTTCCAAAAAATAGCTTTTTTCAAAAAAAAATCAAATTTTCTTAATAAAATTGTTAGTAAGGTAGTTCTTTTGCACTTTATATTTTTTCTACACTCAAAATTTTTTTCATTAGAAACAAGTAAGGAAAGGCTAAAGTGGGGCGGGGCCGACTATATGATACACTCCACTGATACACTCCGAATACAATTGAACTCGGTAAAAAAGCGAAAACGCATAGGGGCATTTCCTAGAAAAGGTCAACCGCTACCAAAATATTAAAGTTGAAGAAAAAAGACTTTTCTGAGAAAATTTAGTTAGTTAATGCATTGGATTTTAAGAATATACCTAATTAAATACATATTACCATTTGTAATTTAAGAGAAGTGATCTGCAAAGAGCATCTTTGCTTTTTTGGTTTTAGCGTTTTTAATTGACATTTTTCCTTGAGTTATTTCTGAGTCTTACATATCATGTCGATTGCACTCTTCTTATAGACTAAATATACCAACAATAAATATTTAAAAACACCATAGTAGAGATCAAGCAAACTCCGAATAACGGTAAAATTCAAAGATTCTTTGTACCACATTCTTCTGTCCCGTTCGCGACCGAAAATAAGCATTTGTGTTTAGTTCTCCGTGACCGTTGATCGGAATAGTTTGATATTTACAATTCAAAACAAAATAACCGAGATCATTTAAAAAAACCAAACCGAAACATTTTGATCCATAAATATTTTTTTTATTGATTTTTAAAGTGTGTCCCGTTCGCGATCGTAAGTGTAAAATTTTCAAAAAATAATACATATTGTGATAAAAATAAAATTTGTTTGTGCAGATGGAGAGTCGCTGTGGAGGTAAAAAAATTGCCCAAAAGAAATACATGGAAGGAATAAAAAACAATCCCATTAAGAAGAAGAAGTACCTAGAGAAGGCGGCAGAGAGAATGAAAAAACATCACTCAAAGCTCAAACAATTGGCGAGTAATAATAAGAAAGTGCTTAACAGGAATCATTTTTTATACGTAGATGAAAATGAAATTACCAAATATAACCGGTATACGAAAACTTCATTGGTTTTCTTGCAACGCAAACTTAGATATCCATGGAGCTGAAACAGTAATATCTTTTAAAATTAAAATAAAATAATAATTTTGTTATCATTGGAATATATCTTGTTTTATTTATTTTTTATACTTATAAATAAAAAATTTTAAACCTAAAAAATGCCTTTGGAATCATTGTCCCGTTCGCGATGTCCCGTTCGCGATTCTAAAAAAAAAATATTTTAAAAAATAATAATAAGGATAATTAAAAAAACCAAATGCTAAATAAAAGCTTTATATCTCTGCTTTAGTTAAAAATAATCTCCATTTAATAAACCGACAAAATTCGCAGAGTTTTAAACAAAAGCACACACCGAAAAAAATGACATTACAAAATGACTTACATTTTTTGTCCCGTTCGCGATCGCAAGTTTATCGAAAATATTTGGAGAACGTTCATATTTTATAATTTTCTTTTTGTTCTCAAAAATTGTTCTACTAAAATGCTATTAAATATTTATAAAAAGTTAAAAAAAAAATTGAGTTTTCATATTTTTTTTCAAGTTGAGTGCGTACGAATGTCCCGTTCGCGATCCAGGAAATGCCCATAGGCTAATATGATCTGGTCCAATTAGTCAAATCGAAAAGAATATTTGTATCGGGGCTATATCCAAACATGGAATAGAGAGACTAACTTTAAAAATAAGTTCTTCCAGTTCAAATATAACGTGTTATGCTCAGTTCGAAGAAATTCGGTGAAAATTCGTGGTTTCAGGGGCGCAAAAAGTCTATCTGGAAGCGATATTTGTATTGCAGCTACATGTAAATCTGAACCGATCTGACCCATTTTCACTATGGATGTTTATAGTTGAAAAATAAGATCTTTTGAAAGATTTGAAGAAGATCTGTTAAAATATGTGGTTTATAGAGTGGAAAAAGTGAAATCGGGAATGAAATTTGTGTGGGAGCTATATATAAATCTGAACCGATCTGACCCATTAGCACCATGGCTGTTTATAGAACAAATATAAGATATTTCGCCTAATTTGAAGAGGATCTGTTAAAATATGTGGTTTCTAGAGCAGAAAAAGTCAAATTGGGAGCGAATTTTTAATGGGAGCTATATATAAATCTGAACCGATCTGACCTATTTTCACCATAGGTGTTCCTAGTTTAGATATAAGTTGTTTTGCCAAATCTGAAGACAATCTGATAAAATATGTGGTTTCTAGAGCGGAAAAAGTCAAATTGGGAGCGAAATTTGTATAGGAGCGATATATAAATCTGAACCGATCTGACCCATTTTCACCATGGATGTTTCTAGTAGAAACATAAGATATTTTGCCAATTTTAGAGAAAATCTGTTATAATATGTGAAATCTAGAGTGAAAAGTGTTAAATCGGGAGTGAAATTCGTATGGGGGATATATATAAATCTGAACCGATTTAATCCATTTTCAACACAGAGGTTTCTAGTAGAATTATAAGGTAATGCAAGGTAATTTGAAACAAATCAAGTGAAATATGTGTTCTCTAGAGTGAAAAAAGTCAAATCGGGAGCGAAACTTGTATGGGAGCTACATATAAATCTGAACCGATCTAACACATTTTTACCACAGGTGTTTCTAGTTGAAATATAAGATGTTTTGCCAATTTTAAAGAAAATCTATTCTAATATGTGTTATCTAGAGTGAAAAGAGTTAAATCGGGAGTGAAATTCGTATGGGGGCTATATCTAAATCTGAACCGATTGTCTTCAAATTGAATAGGGTTCGTCCTTATCCCGAAAAACTTCGTTGTGCAAAGTTGCATTTGGTTCTGTCTACAATTGCGACCTGTATCATGATTACAAGAATAGATGGACAGACAGGCGGACGAACATTGCTAAATCGATTCAAAAAGTGATTCTAAGTCGATCGGTATAATTAACAATGGGTCTATCTCCCTTCCTTTTGGGTGTTACAAACAAATGTACAGAGACATAATACTCTCGTGGAGTGTATACAAATATACCCCCAAGTAAAAATTGTCAAGTCGAGAGAATTTTCTTAGAATTTAATGTAGATTACGTTTTTGCTATACGATTTTTATTTTTTTTCATCCATACAAATCAACCCGCCCTAGTAAATACCCTAAATATTGGGAAATAGTGGGTGAATTATCAGCTACAGCGTTTTTTATTCCAAAAGTACAAAATTTGAAGTGTGCAAGATAACCTAACTTCATGATTCTACATATTTCCGCAGTAAAAGTAAAAAGTACGAATTTGGAAAAATCTTTTTATTTCGCGAGTTTATGCAGTCATATGAATGTATACACCGAATTTCATTATTCCAGCTGTGGTCATTTGGTTCGTACCATTTTTATCCCCTTTTTCCCCTTAAAAGTACAACTTTCTAAAATCTCTTTATTTTACGTGTCTACGCAATTAGAGGGATATATACACCGAATTTCATCATTATAGCTGTATTCGTTTAGTTGGTACTATTTTTGTCCCTCTATACCCATTGCATCCCTTGAAAGTTCGAATTTGGAAAAAAAACTTTTATTTTTCGTGTCCACGCAGTCAGAGGAATGTATAATCCG
>CANDYM010000218.1:0-19157 GCA_947397865.1 Polietes domitor
CCGCCGGTGCACCTAGATTTTTCCAAATTTCATGCTTTCAAGGGATAAAATGATACCAACCAATCGCGTACAGCTAGAACGATGAAATTAGGTGTGTACATCCCACCAATTGCGTCGACACGTATGAAGTGGTATTTTTCAAAAAAAGGGATAAAAACAACAACAAAACACTCTTCTTTCTATCCGAATACAATTAAATTCTATAAAAATGTGAAAACGGGAATAATTTTTGTATGTTTCCCAATCATAGGCTAATATGACCTGGTCCAATTTGTCAAATCGTGAAGAATATTTGTATCGGTGCTATATCCAAGCATGGAATGAAGTGAGTAACTTTCACAATAAGTTCTTCCAGTTCAAGTATAACGTGTTATGCTCTATTTGAAGAAATTCTGTGAAAATTCTTGGTTTCTGGGGCGGAAAAAGTCAATCCGGGAGCGAATTTGTATGGGAGCTGTATGTAAATCTGAATCGATCTGACTCATCTTCACCATAGGTGTTTCTAGTGAAAACATAACATATTTTGCCAAATTTGAAGAAAATTTATTAAAATATGTGGTTTCTACAACATTTTCAATTGTAATTCAAAAGACAACATTTGAAATTCAAAAATTCCATTTGAAATTCAAAAAATATCAATTGAAATTCAAAAAAATCATTTGAAATTCAAAGCTCTTCATTTGAAATTCAAAACTCGTCATTTGTAATTCAAAAGACACCATTTGAAATTCAAAAATTATTCCATTTGAAATTCAAAAATGTAAACAAACTTATTTAAGAAAAATATACATTAGTTGGGGTAGCATTTATTTTTTCTGCAAATTTGGATATTCTGCAGTTTTGGAAACAGATTTAATAAAATGATAAACAACTAATAATTATAATGATGTAAAATGTCGGTAATTTCATATATAGTTTATACTTAGGGTTTGATTATTTATGTGGGAGGTACAACAAATCATAACTATTTTACAGGTATAAAGTGATTGTAAAACCATTTCCAAAAAGTCAAACCGGGTGCGACATTTGTATGGGGGCTATATCTAAATCTGAACCGATTTGCCTCAAATTAAATAGCGTTCGTTCTTGATCCACAAAACTTACTTGTGCCAATATTTGTTAAGACCAGACTATAATTGCGACCTGTAATTTGATTACAACAATAGATGAACGGACAGACGGACATTGCTAAATCGACTCAGAAAGTGATTCTAAGGCGATCTGTGTAATAAACGATGGGTCAAACTCGTTTCCTTTTGGGTGTTACAAACAAATGCACAACGACATATATTGAGCCTAATTATATACTTATCAGCCCTTGGGCCAAATATAGTGTTGCTCGGTACGTTTAATGGATATTGCTCGATCTTCGCAGGCGTCTACTTACCCACCTATCAAGTTCATGCCATTTACTCTACAACGTATTTAGCAGGACTCACTTTTAAATTGCATATTATTCTTGAATTTCTGATACGCCAACAACTCTCTTGAACTTTCAACTTTGTCCGGAGCTGCTGCTGTTGTCGTTGTGTTGGGTTTCCCTCGTGATGTCTTAAATAACAAGGCTTTTAATTATTTAGAAACAGAATCATCCTCATCATGGTTATCGTCCATTTTTTTGTGCAGCAATGCCAAATGAACGGAAATAAGGAAAAACTTAATGAAAAATTTCTTGGAATCTTCTTGGTACGAGGTGCTTCAAAGCAGCCATACTTATGCTTTCCTAGAAATCTGAAAGTAGCCTTTGTCGCCTGCATTCAAAAGAAACGAAGAAAAAAAGCTAATTAAATGCATGCGACGCGCTGCGATGCGATGAGATGCTGTGGCGTATAACCTTTCAAGAATTATAAACACGGAAAGCGAACGACAAAAAAATAAATTAAATGAGGAGGAATTAAGAACATAAAGGAAAACAACTAAATTCCAGGATGCCTCCGTCTTGTGACTAGGGAATGCAATTGGAATGGAGTGTGTTTCACTGAACCCACTGACATGGATAAGGCCAACACACAAGTACACAGGCTAGTTAAAGCCATATTACATTTAGTTTACCTTTGAGAGAAAGTCCGCAAGCAACAAGTTCAAAGACGAATAAATACGGTACAGTATCAACAGCATTTCAGTTGTCTTGAAGGAGGCTCAAGTGCGAAGAAGGGAGAAAAGAACGAAAATCCAGTGTAGGTTGGTGTAAAATACAGGCAAAATTAAATTTAGATAGAAAAGACTTGATTTGAAGTAATAATCCGAGGCTTCAAATTCCAAAAGAAAGTAACAAGTGAGGCAAGGCTAAAGTCAGGCGGGTCCGACTATATGATACCCTACACCACTACCTGTGCTGTCACCCGATTGAATACTAAACCCAGGTGTTTTAGTATCGATGGGACGATTTTATGTAGTCCATATAAATTATATAATAAATGCATCATTAATCCAATTTAAAGAAAATGCAAAATTGATGAAAATCTGAAATATGGGCATCATACACAAACAAAATCGGTGTGATCCTCTCTCAAAGTAGCTGCGCCTAGGGAAGAATTATAAATTACTAGCAAATACCCGCTACTTCGTATGCGGTGTAAGGATATTTATTTCAGGGTAAATCGCTTGTAAATGCTCACAAAACTTGAAATCATGCTTTATGTTTCCCAAATACGCATTCCCACCAAATTCTCGATTCCAGATCCTACGTAGCAAGAGGGATTTATACACCGATCAACCGGGACAACCCCCTTGTACAAATTAAACAAAAAATAATTTATATTGTGCCATCAATTTATACGCAGTCAAGTGATTAATTTTAATTGAAACAATTTTCTTAAAAAATCCGAGATAATTATACCCTCACTCTACGGAGTAGATATATATGCATTTGGAATAGAAACAAGTAAGGAAAGGCTAAAGTCGGGCGGGGCCGACTCTATGATACACTCCACTTTCAATCCGAATACAATTCAATTCGGTGAAAAAGTGAAAACGGGAAGGTTTTTTGTATCCTGTAAATGTATGTGTTTGACAAAAAATTTTGTATCGGAAAGGACATTTGTATGAGGATATATTGAAACCTGGAACGAAATAGGTGAAATATAAAATGTATAGTTTGGCCAAAATCGGTTAAACTTATAGGAGCAACATTTGAATTTGGGCTATATTTAAATCTGAACCGATCTTACCCACTTTCACCATAGTTTTGTTTAGTTAGATTAAACATTATATTAAGATGTTGTGCGAAATTTAAAGAAAATCGAGCACAATATGTGGCTTTTAAAGCGGCAAAAGTCAAATCGGGAGCGACATTTGTATGGGCGCTATATCTAAATCTAAACCGATCTTACCCAATTTCTGCATAGGTGTTCCTAGTTGGATTATAAGATCTTGTCCCAAATTTAAAGAAAATCGGGTTCAATATGTGGTTTCTAGAGCGGAAAATGTCTAATCGGGAGCGTCATTTGTATGGGGGCTATATCTAAATCTGAACCGATTTGCGTCCTTGATCCACAAAACTTAGTTTTGCCAATTTTTGTTAAGATCGGACTATAAATGCGACCTGTAATTTGATTACAAAAATAGATGGACAGACGAACAGACAGACGGACATTGCAAAATCGACTGAGAAAGAGATTCTAAGCCGATCTGTATAATAAACGATATAATGAAGAAAATCTGTTTAAATATGTGGATTCTAGAGCGGAAAAAATCAAATTGGGAGCGAAATTTGTATGGGAGCCATATATAAATCTGAACCGATCTGACCTATTTTCGTCATAGGTGTTCCTAGTTTAAATATAAGTTGTTTTACCAAATCTGAAGACAATCTGATAAAATATGTGGTTTCTAGAGCGGAAAAAGTCAAATCGGAAGAGAAATTTGTATGGGAGCTATATATAAATCTGAACCGATCTAACACATTTTTACCACAGGCGTTCCCAGTTGAACTACAAGATGTTTTGCCAATTTTGAAGAAAATCTGTTAAAATATGTGGTATCTAGAGTGAAAAGGGTCAAATCGGGAGTGAAATTCGTATGGGGCTATATCTAAATCTGAACCGATCTGACCTATTTTCGCCATAGGTGCTCCTAGTTTAAATATAAGTTGTTTTACCAAATCTGAAGACAATCTGATAAAATATGTGGTTTCTAGAGCGGAAAAATTCAAATCGGGAGCGAAATTTGTATGGGAGCTATATATAAATCTGAACCGATCTGACCTATTTTCACCACAGGTGTTCCTAGTTTAAATATAAGTTGTTTTGCCAAATCTGAAGACAATCTGATAAAATATGTGGTTTCTAGAGCGGAAAAAGTTAAATCGGGTGCGAAATTTGTATGGGAGCTATATATAAATCTGAACCGATGTAACACATTTTTACCACAGGTGTTTCTAGTTCAAATATAAGATGTTATGCCAATAGAGTGAAACGAGTCAAATCGGGAGTGAAATTCGTATGGGGGCTATATCCAAATCTGAACCGATTTTCTTCAAATTAAATAGCGTTCGTCCTTATCCCGAAAAACTTCGTTGTGCAAAGATTCATTTGGCTCTGTCTACAATTGCGACCTGTATCGTGATTACAAGAATAGATGGACGGACGGACGGACGGACGGACGGACGGACATTGCTAAATCGACTCAGAAAGTGATTCTAAGACGATCGGTATAATTAAAAATGGGTCTATCTCGTTTTCTTTTGGGTGTTACAAACAAATGCACAAAGACATAATACTCTCGTGGAGTGTATAATAATAGTCGCGGGTCACCAATGAAGAAAATTAATTTATATTTTTCTTACAAAATTAATTTAAAAACTAAACGTCTGCTTCGTAGCCGAAAAACAACAATATTGAACATTCAAATAAATTATGAACAGACATAAACGAGAATGAAAATGTGATTTACAATAATTTATTTTAAATGTAAAGTAGAAAATCAGCAAGTGATATTCCCACACTGTGATATAACCATAACCACCTATCCCAGGATAGGTTCATGGTACAGGACCCATACAAAACTCCTTCCCGATTTCACTTTTCTACCGAATGGAATTGTAATGGGATATAATGTGGAGGGTATCATACTTAGGCTTTCCTTACTTCTTTTTGAATGTGACAGTGTACTTGCGTTTCTCATACATGTGACATTTCACTTTTTTTCTGCTTACACTTTGGGTAAATATTAAAAAGAGCTGAAAATGACAAACAAGAGCTTTATTCATATTTCATGCGACATGATTTTCATGCAACATTTATAAATAATAAATCTTCTGTGTCATGACCGTTGTTCTGCCACAACAAAAACTAAACATTCCCCAAGCGACGCCATTTTTAAAGAGGGGTATCGATTGTTTGAACAATTTAAAAATCAAACAATTCTTGGTCGAAAGCCGAACCGGAGTAAAAACACACCAACCGACGCGGGACCGACCAAAAAGTCATCAATGAAAGTGAGGCAGCTACCACAGCACAGACTCCGTGTTTTAGACGCCTGTATTGGCAATCGGGTTAAGTGCTTGTCGAGAACCACAACAAAAAAAAGTAGAACCAAATGGTCAGTATGGCAGCTGTTGTGTTGACTTAAATTTTAAAGCGGCCAATGAATAGCACTCCCCAGTAAAAAAGAGCATCCAAGTATAAAGGGGGTGCACTATGGAGTGCATTCCACAGTATTAAAGACAAATTATGACAATTTGAAGCGTATTGTCATATTTATTACTATTGTGTCAACAGTTTTAAATAAATTGTCTGATAGACTATATATTTGAAAATGGTGAATATGTGCCAGCCTAAGATATTAGTGGTTATTGGGGATATTTTGATTCTTTGCGATTTCCATTTTCCCGTCCAAGCTTCCTCACAGACCGGGTGAGGGTGCAAACCGAATTTCAGTATTCGAATAGCCTTTAGGTTTGTGCTATAAGCTTGTAGATTGCGCTATTTATACACTCCACGGGAGTATTATGTCTTTGTGCATTTGTTTGTAACACCCAAAAGGAAGCGAGATAGACCCATTGTTAAGTATACCGATCGACTTAGAATCACTTTTTGAGTAGATTTGACTCTTTTCACTCTAGATACCACATATTACCACAGATTTTCTTTAAAATTGGCAAAACATCTTATATTTCAACTAGAAACACCTGTGGTAGTGTTAGATCGGTTCAGATTTATATATAGCATGCAAATTTCGTTCCCAATTTGACTTTTTCCGCTCTAGAGACCACATATTTCACTTGATTTGCTTCAAATTACCTTGCATTACCTTATAATTCTACTAGAAACAAATGTGTTGAAAACGGATTAAATCGGTTCATAATTAGATATAGCCCCCATACAAATTTCGCTCCCGATTTGAAAATTTCCGCTCTAGAAACCACATATTATACTCGATTTTCTTTAAATTTGGCACAACATCTTATAATCTAACTAAACAAAACTATGGTGAAAGTGGGTAAGATAGGTTCAGAGTTAGATATAGCCCCCATACAAATGTCGCTCCCGAGTTGACTTTTGCGCTATAGAAACCATTGTATCCGATTTTCTTTAAAATTGGCACAACATCTTATAATCTAACTAAACAAAACTATGGTGAAAGTGGGTAAGATCGGTTCAGATTTCAATATAGCCCAAATACAAATGTTGCTCCCAAAAGTTTAACCGATTTTGGCCATACTATACATTTTATATTTCGCCTATTTCGTTCCATGTTTCAATATATCCTCATACAAATGTCCATTCCGATTTAACATTTTTTGTCAAACACATACATTTACAGGATACAAAAAACTTTCCCGTTTTCACTTTTTCACCGAATTGAATTGTATTCGGATAGAAAGTGGAATGTATCATAGAGACGGCCCCGCCCGACTTTAGCCTTTCCTTACTTGTTTTTTGATACAATTTTTATACACTCCACGAGAGTATTATGTCTTTGTGCATTTGTTTGTAACACCTAAAAGGAAGCGAGATAGACCCATTGTTAAGTATACCGATCGACTTTGAATCACTTTTTGAGTCGATTTATCGATGTTCGTCCGTCCGTCTGTCCATCTATTCTTGTAATCAAAGTCCAGGTCGAAATTGTGGTTAGAACTAAATGAAACTTTGCACAACGAAGTTTTATGGGATAAGGACGAATGCTATTTAATTTGAAGAAAATCGGTTCAGATATAGATATAGCTCCCATACAAATTTTGCTCCCGATTTGACTCTATTCACTCTAGTGGTATACATTTTTATACCCTCCACCTCCAGGATGGGGGTATATTCACTTTGTCATTCCGTTTGTAACACCTTAAAATATTCATCGGAGACACCATAAAATATATATATTCTGGGTCGTGGTAAAATTCTAAGACGATATAGCCATGTCCGTCTGTCTGTCTGTTTAAAGCACGATAGCGGCCGAACGAAATGAGCTAGGGGGTTCAAATTTTTCCTAAATGTGTATTATGGTTGCAGATCGGTTGGGATTGAATTTTTCCCTCACAAGGACTGAAAATACCCCTAATATATATTTAGAGTATTTCAGCATGTTTTTTGAACATAATAGCTTGTATTTACTTGATATTTGCAATTCGCATTCCCTTTATAGCATAAAAGGGCACCATAGAGTGATTTTTATTTGTAGGGGGCGAAATGGGACGAAAAGAGATAAAAATGGTACCTTTCAAACGACAACAGCTAGAAACAAAACGAAATTCGGTGTGTACATACCTCTAATAGAGTAGATACATAATATACAAGTATTTTTTTCTAAATTTGTACTTTTAAGGGGTTAAATGGGATAGAGGGATAAAAATAGTACCAACCAAACGGCTGCACCTAGAATAATGAAATTCGGTGTATATATTCCTCTGATTGCGTACACACATAAAATAATTCGTACTTTTAGGGTGTAAAATGGAAAAAGGGGATAAAAATTGTACCAAACAAATGGATGCAGCTAGAACCATGAAATTCGCGGTATACATTCCTCTGACTGAGTGACACGAAAAAAACATTTTTCCAAATTCGTGCTTTCAAGGGATTCAATGGGAGCAGAGGGATAAAAATGGTACCAACTAAAAGGCTACAGCTAGAATGATGAAACTTTCGAAAGTCGTACTTTTAAGGAGTAAAATGCGAAAAAGGGAATAAAAATGGTACCAACCAAATGTCCGCAGATAGTATCATGGAATTTGGTATATACATTCCTCTGAGTGCATAGCAACGTAAAATATTTTTTTTTCCAAATTCGTACTTTATTTTGTTGCTTTTACGACAAAAAATGTTAGAATCATGAAGTTGTCTTATGCTGCCTACGTGACAGATAAGGTATAAAAATGTATACTTTTGAATTTAAAATAGATGGAAATACAACCAACCAAAGGACTGCAGCTGAAAATACACTCTCTATCCCCCAATATTTAGGGTATTTATGATTGCTGCCTTGTATTTACTTTATGAATTGAAGTATTATTTCCATTATATATATACATAGTATAAAAATATTGGTATCCTTGGCTTCTTAATTAAATTTCTGATTTTCATACATTTGAAATTTGTTGCGGACATTCATCTTGTAGTTTGGAAGCACCACAAAGAAAATAAATGTTTTAGCGGGCGAAATGGGACAAAAATGGATAAAATATGGTACCAATGATACGACAACAGCTAGAATCGTGAAATTCGGTGTGTACATCCCTCTAATTGCATAAACACGTAAAATAGAGGGATTTTTCGAAATTCGTACTTTTAAGGGATACAATTGAAAAGGAGGGATAAAAATGGAACCTTCCAAACCGATGAAGTTGATATCATGAAATTCGGTGTATATTTTCGATGGTCTGACTATGAAGACTCGAAACAAAAAGGTTTTTTTTTTCAAATTTGTACATTTGGGCGGAGAATGGGGCGAATGGGGATATCTTTAAAATTTGTACTTTTCTTATCAAAATAATGCAGTCACTTTGTCTGTATCTGAAAATGCTTCTCCCTAATGGCGACTGACAATCGCCTAATATTTTCGGCATGTTCACTTTCACAATTACAGCATTGTATTTATTTATAGTAGTAGATTATAAACAGTGCGCATAAGTATATATTATAGTTTGAAATAGTAATCAAATATAGTAATGTGCATAAACATATCACAATTTAATATGGTTAATATGGTAATATGGTATGTACTTCTATGTCGACATCCTTTAATCTGCTGGTAATACTGTGGAATGCACTCCGTGGTGGAGGGTATATAAGATTCGGCCCGGCCGAACTTAACGCCGTCTTACTTGTTTTTGCTGGGTTCATATTACCATGAACCATATAAGTGGACGTAAATATATTGTCACCGCTCATATGAACCTTCCGATTTATTGATAACACTCTGGATTCACTTATTACAGGCAATCTTGATGAAAATAATTGTTATATTTTCACTAGGCGCTTGTTTTTGATTTTGTTTGTATATGGGCCCATCATATGAATGAGTAATGTAAATTATTTTCATCAATTTTACCATATTCGTTAAATTTGACTAAAGATTAATTTTTTAGTATATTATATAGTAATTTATATGAACTACATAAAATTGCACCCATGAAACACCAGGGTTTAGTAATCAGATCGGCAACGACCGACTTTAACCTTTCCTTACTTGTTTTAAATTCTTTTGCGTCTATAATGAGTCTCATAACTTCTACATTTATCCTTAGATCTTTTAAATGTAGAACAAAGCCAATGTTTTCTGATTTTTTTCTATTTTTATACACTCCACGAGAGTAGTATGTCTTTGTGCATTTGTTTGTAACACCCAAAAGGAAGCGTTATAGACCCATTGTTAAGTTTACCGATCGACTTAGAATCACTTTCTGAGTCGATTTAGCAATGTCCGTCTGTCCAGCTATTGTTGTAATCAAATTACAGGTCGCAATTATAGTCCGATCTTAAATTGGCACAAATATGTTTTGTGGATCAAGGGCGAACGCTATTTAATTTGAGACAAATCGGTTCAGATTTAGATATAGTCCCCATACAAATGTCGCTCACGATTTGACATTTTCCGCTCTAGAAACGACATATTGTACCCGATTTTCTTTAAATTTGACACAACTTCATATCATTCAACTAGAAACACCTATGCAGAAATTCGGTAAGATCGGTTCAGATTTAGATATAGCCCCCTTACAAATGTCGCTCCCGATTTGACCTTTTCCGCTCTAGAAACTACATATTGTACTCGATTTTCTTTAAATTTGGCACAACATCTTATAATCGAACTGAAAACATCTGTTCAGAAATTGGGTAAGATCGGTTCATATTTAGATATAGCCCCCATACAAATGTCGCTCCCGATTTGGCATTTTCCGCTCTAGAAACGACATATTTTACTCGATTTTCTTTAAATTTGGCACAACATCTTATACTCCAACTAAAAACACATATGCAGAAATTAGGTAAGATCGGTTCAGATTTAGATATAGCCCCCTTACAAATGTCGCTCCCGATTTGACTTTTGCCGCTTTAGAAACCACATATTGTACTCGATTTTCTTTACATATGGCACAACATCTTATAATCGAACTAAATAAATCTGTGCAGAAATTAGGTAAGATCGATTCAGATTTAGATATAGCCCAAATAAAAACGTTGCTCCCAAATGTTTAACCGATTTTGGCATATTATATTTCACCTATTTTGTTCCAGGTTTCAATATACCCCCATACAAATGTCCTTTCCGATTTAACATTTTTTGTCAAACACATACATTTACAGGATACAAAAATCCTTCCCGTTATCACTTTTTTACCGAATTAAATTGTATTCGCATAGAAAGTGGAGTGTATCATAGAGTCGGCCCCGCCCGACTTTAGTCTTTCCTTACCTGTTTATAATTTTTTAGAGCCAAAAAGAAAAGATTTTTCGACAAAAATCAATTTTGTGTAGGCTGTTCCCAAACCACTGTTTCTCTGTGAAAGTGAAATTCGAAACATTTGTAGCCATCATAATTATTTTTTATTGATGAACATATAAATTGAAAATTCTCTTTAATTGAACATTTCCGAAAACGTACATATCTAAAGAAACCTGCGGCGAAAATTGGAATTTTATTAAATAATTAAAAAATAAAATATACATAATTTTTTAATATCGTTATTGAGTTTAGAAATGAAAATTTAAATATACATATAAAATGTTAAATTATTGTCCTGATATTTACAGCCCAACACTTGGAAAAGCTTTCAACATGTTTTTAAATGAATCAGCAGTTGCATCAAAATTGTTTCAAGTAAATATTGGCTAAAATAAAGGATTGGGGTAAGTAAAATTTATTTCATATGAAATTTACTCATTTAAACTATAAATGTACTTATATCGAGTAAATTTTCCAAAATAACGTTATTAACAACAAAACTAATTGCAACTATTGGAAAAAATGTTCACTCTATACAGGTTCGCATTGTTCACTCTTTGGAGTAACTAATACAAAAATGTTGCGAGTAGGTCATATCTATCTATCTATATATATATATATAGACTAGCAAATACCCGCTACTTCGTATGCGGTGTAAGGATATACTCTTCAGGGTAAATCGCTTGTAAACGCTCAAAGCTTAAATGATCGCTTTATTTTGCGCAACTACATATTCAGAGGTATATTCACACCAAATTGTCGATTTCAGATCCTACATTGCCGATGGAATTTATACACCGAATTAATTTTAGTCCCTTTTGTACAAATCATCATAATCAATTTATACGTAGTCAATAGTTTAATTTAAGTAGGCACGAACATTGAAACAATTTTCTTACAAAAAATCATATAAAGTAGAAAAATATTTGTCAGTCTCAACAGAGTAGGAGCGTATATGTCAGTTGGGATAGAAATAAGTGTAACGCATTAAAGGAGTGACTTTTGTCTAAAATCCCTTTCACGTCCGCCTGTCTGTCTATCTGGCTGGATGGTGTACAGGATAACTCTCGAAGGGAGTTAGGAATTTATCCAAACTCTGAACATGGTATTACTTTACCCAGACTTTGTTTAAAATTGGAGATGGTTGAATTGATTATGGTACCCCCACAGATATAGTCCATTTTCCCAGTATTCGGAACCAGTTGTATTTCGATATTTGATGAAGTTTTTATATACACTTTGAGCGTACGTAATATGAAAGATTTTGCCACGCCCCTTCTTTTACTTCCCACATTAATCACCATTTCGTAAAGTTAACCTTTAATAACTTCTATACGGATAATCGGAATAATGTGAAATTTGATATTTGCCAATATTTTCGTATATGCTATGCACACACCGGTTGAAATCAGTTGCAGTTTTAGATCTAAAAATGTTTTTATAATCACTTTAAATCTAAAAAAATGTATGTATTTGTCACGCCCTTTGTAAAATGAAATCCTTTACATATACATAACTTCTATACCGGTGCATGACTTGAAATCTGAACTTATAATCTTTAATTTTTTTCGACGGGGCATATGCGCACAGAACTTCACGATTCTAGTGCAATATTTTGGCGGGTACTATTTTTATCTCTTTTTGTATCCATTTCTCCGTCTATGAACTCGGAGAAATGTACACTCCGAATTTGAATAGCCTTTTCATATTCTAGCGGAAAACTTTGGTTGGTACCATCATATCCCAATTTCCCCAATTTGGTTTGTTCGATTTTTATCACTTTTGATCCGCTTCCACCTTTACAGTACACACTTTGATACAGTATTGCACGTCAGAGTAAATATGTATATACCTTATTATTGGGTACCATTTTAATCGCCATTTTAATTTTAATTTAAAAGTATAAATTTTGAAAAATCCATTAGAGGTCAGAATTTCACACCGATTCTAGCTTTAGCCGTGCTGTTGGTATCATTTGTATGCCTTTTTTCCTCATTATTCTTAAAAAAATCCCTTTATTTTGTGGGTCATACATGACGTACAAATCGAATTTCATGATTGTTTATCACTTTTTACCCAATTTCACCCCCAAAAAGTACGAATTTTGGAAAGGGCGGTGGTACAATCTTTAACCATTTTAAGCCCTTAAAAGTAGAAAAAAGAAAAATTCATTCTTATCTCGCATCTACGCTGTAAGGCGAATATACACACCGATTACATGTTTATAGAGTCAGTCGTGTTGTAGGTACCTTTGTTATCCCCTTTTTCCCGTTTACCTTTTAAAAGTACGAATTTCATGATTACAGCTCCGTTTTTTTTTGATTGGTACCATTTTTATCCCTTTTTGCCCAATTTCACCCACAAAAGTATGAATTTAGCAAACTATTTTCTTGATCGCATTCATGATGTAAAAGTAATGCCCGTCCGAATATCAAAATTCTAGGCTCAACCGTTTGGTCTGGGCTTTGGTACAATTTTTATCCCATCCCTGAAAAGTGCAAATTTCGAATAATTCCTTCTTATCAGCGATCTGCGATGTAAAGCGAATATGCACAGCGAATTTTATTATTGTAGCGTCACACTTGTTGTTGGTACGTTTTTATCCCCCTTTTCCCGTTAAACCTTTAAAAGTACGAATTTCAAAAAATTCCTTAATTTTGCGTTTGTAACCATTTTGAGGTACATATATATAGCTCCGTTTATTGGTACCATTTTTATCCGTACGAAAGTACGGATTTTCAAAAATATTTTCTTGGTCGCAGTCGTGCTATAAAAGTAGTGCCCGTTCCGAATTTCGAGATTCTAGGCCCAACCGTTTGACTTAAAGATACAAATTTCGAAAAATGTTTTCTAATCAGTGATCTGCGCTGTAAAACGAATATACATACCGAATTTCATAATTGTAGCGTCATCTGTGATGTTGGTACCTTTTTTATCCCCTTTCCCCGTTTACCCCTTAAAAGTACGAATTTCGAAAAATCACGTCTTATCACACTTCTACACGGTAAGAGAAATGTACACACCAAATTTCATGATTCTAGCTCTAGTCGTTTGGTCTGGGGAGTGATCAGTCAGTCAGCCACTCAATCACGCAACTCTTTTATATAAAGGGTGTTTTTTATTGGGGTATAGAACTTTAAGTTGGCATCACTTTTTTAACTGTCTGCCATTTTGTCAGCTGTCAAGTGATTAATATTTAGTTTGGTTTGCCATTTCATCATGAACAGGTTGACAAAAGATCGTGCAAATCGTGCAAATTTATTTCGAAAGTAATGGTTCAGTTCGCGAAGTTCACCATTTTATGGTCGACATAATCGTCCATCAGAGCAATTAATTCGGTTAACCATGGATCGTTTTCGCACTACGTTTACTCTATGTGATAATACGCATCCGCAGAGACGTCGAACAGTGCGCACCGAAGAAACAATTGCCGCTGTAGAGCAAAGTGTTGAAGAGGACCCGAATGAATCGATTCGCCACCGTGCACAGCAATTGGAGCTGCACAGCAATTGGAGAAAGTGGTTGAAAATTGGACCTGAAGAATTGGCTATATTCGAGCCAGCCGCGGCGGCCACATGCCCGAAATCATATTTAAACATTAATGGCATAAAATTATCCTTCCAATAAAGCCAAATTGATGACATTAAAACGATTTTCTTGTGTTTTATTTCAATTCGAAGTTCTATACCTCAATAAAAAACACCCTATATATAGATGAATCTGTGTTTGTTCTTTATAGCAGCCTAAACTACTGGACCGATCTTCTTGCAATTTTCCCAGCATGTTCATGCTGAACCAGTTAACCCAAGTTGAAACCCATCATTGAATATTGTTAGTTCTATGACACCTAAAGTGCTGAAATTTTGTGTAAGTGCATCTAGCAACAATGCGCATAGTTGTACCAACAATGGGCGGTATTGGAAAAGTGGGCGTTAAACTTATCATACGAAGATAAAATATATTATCGAATATAGACTACAATACTACAAGGAAATATTGTCATTACATTTCGATGATATATCACAAATGTCACACTGCTACATAAAAAATGATTAACAGAATAAATACGGTTTATCTCTAATCTATTTATCTATTTTCCTGCAATTAAGTGACTTGCGAAATGAATGAGAATTACGACCCACTTTTTATATATATCACCACTTTTTAATCAATGAATATTCAATAAAGCACGTTTTTCAGTGATGTTAAACAACTCTTTCTCCATGAAAAACTAATTTTTCCCGAGTGATCCATGGCAGCAAAAAATTCTCTGTCAAATATCAACATTTGCGATTAGATATTCTCCGCCATCTTCAGCGACTTGCAAGTTTTTGTTCTCCAGCTGGGTCTTAGGCCTCTAGCAAAATATTTTTTCCAAACTATCGGTATACTCTAGGTTTCTGTTCGAGGCATGTCAATATCTTGGTTTTGAAACATTCACCATTAATGGATTTTCTATGATTCAAGCACTTACAATGTTGACAACTATGATGTTGCTGTTGAAGACATTGTTCTAGATGCTTACTTACACTGACATTTGCTGTGCAAGGAAGAACATTCAAGCATGTCCAATCATACAAAATACCCATCATTATCATCGACATTACGTGCTCTAAACACTTACAAATGCCAGAGGTGAACATTGAGCTGAGATTTCTATTTTCCACACATCTAATCCAAACCAAGAAGTACCAACATTGTTGCAAATACCAAGCAAGAGTGTACAATAAATGTTTACCCAAATACTTAGTTGTACTCGTATGTAGTTTATTGGACTCCTTAAACAGGGGCATATGCAATGGAATTGTAATCTCAAACTTAATAGACAAATGGAAAATTCTTTAAAAAAAGGCTTGACTTATTGTGAAATTGTGTTGATGATTTGAAAATTTTCGTAATTTGATTTGAACTGGGATATTGTCCTGGCTCAAGACCATTTTGCATCTATATTTAATAGAATGCAAATTTATTTACAAATGGCATGGTGACATGTATTACTTGGCTGCAGACTACCACGATCATGATTTCGACCATGTCAAAAGTCTTTTCAAGTGGCTTCGCAGCGACTTTTCAACATCAAACCCGGCCTCTATACGGAGATGATTCTCACAAACGAACGAGAAGCACAACTCATTTGCCGAATTTGCGTTTAAAAAATAGCACCAAGTAATAAAGCACACATGTCATCTTACAAGCATCTCATTGAGTTGCATATGTAAGTATGTGTATATGCAGGTGTAGTTACCCAGCAATACTTCTGCCGTGGCAACGCTCATTTGTTTTAGTTTTTATACCCTACACCACTTCATGGACTAGGGTATTGTAAGTTAGTTTCGCGCCAAATGTTTGTAACACCAAGAAATAATCGAGCTAGACCCACCTTTAAGTATACGGATCGGCTTAGAATCACCAGCTGAATCTATTTAACGATGTCTGTCTGTCCGTCCGTCCGTCCGTCTGCTGTCATCTAAGCTTGTTCGCACTCTATAGGTCGCAATTGTTGTCCGATTGTCATGAAACTTGGCAGAAGTTATTTTTTCTGGCCACGGACCATCGGTATTGAATTTGGAGGAAATAGGTTCAGATTTAGATGACTTTTTCCGCCCTAAAATCCGCATCTTGTACCCGATTTTCTTTAAATTTGGCACAACATCTTACAATCCAACTAGAAACACCTATCCAGAATTTTGGTAAGATCGGTTCAGATTTAGATATAGCCTCCATACAAATGTCCTCCATACAAAATGGTCCTCCATACAAAATGGCCATAACTTCTTAAATATAAGAGATAGAGCGAAAAGAAGGACAATCTGTGATCAGTAGAAAGTACAAAGTTTGTTCGAAATTTTAAATCGGCCATAACTTCTTAAATATAAGAGATAGAGCGAAAAGAAGCACAATCTTAAATATAAGAGATAGAGTGAAAGAAGGACAATCTGTGATCAGTAGAAAGTCCAAATCGCTCCCGATTTGAGAGAAACCACATATTTTACCCGATTTTCTTTAAATTTGCCACAACCTCTTATAATACAACTAGAAACACCTATGTTGAAAGTGGGTAAGATCGGTTCAGATTTAGATATAGTCCCCATACAAATGTCGCTCCCGATTTAACTTTTTCCGCTTTAGAAACCACATATTTTACCCGATTTTCTTTAAATTTGGTACAACATCTTATAATCCAACTAGAAACACGTTTGCAGAATTTGGGTAAGATCGGTTTAGATTTAGATATAGCCCCTATACAAATGTCGCTCCCTATTCTGATCTATTACAGCTCTAGAAACTACATCTTACATCGTATCTTCATCAAATTTTGCAGATCATGATATTTTTCAACTATGAATACCTACCATGAATGAGAAATATATAGGCCCATGTTTTGGACCAGCCCAAAAGGTTGGTTTAGGCCCCCTTTTGAAATGTCGGTCCGATTCATCCCATTACTACTGTATAATTTGTATTTGTCTGTCGGATAATTAGATCAGTTACCATATTATTAACCATATTCGTTAAATATGACTAAAGATGAATTTATAGTAACTGTATAATTTATATGAACTACATAAAATGAAATACCTGGGTTTAGTCATCAAAGCGTGGTACATACGCAGGGCATAAAAACAAAAGGGTGTAGCATTTATAATCAAGGACTTCCCTGAGATACTAAAGAAATGGATATGTTCCATGGAGAATATTGAAGAACAGAACGTTAGTTTATGGCGAATAAATGTCAAAAATCAAATGAGTGTGATTCTCCTCCTTTCCATTACTAAAGCAAAAAAACTTCTTACGTAAGATGAACGAATAGCTGGAATTCGAATGTACTATATTCGAAACACATAGAAAATCAATCGAAATTTTCACTAATCAAACAACACAAAAACGAAAAAATGAATATAATTTCCGCTTTCTTGACTTAAGTCGGCTTTCTACGAATGAATATTTCTCTTTTTGTAACCTTTCTTTAGTATTGTGCTAAGAAAACATGTAATTCAAATCAAAAATGCCCCATCTTTCAAATCCCGCCCATATGTATATTGTCTAAGCTGGTTACAAATAAATTAACTCACACAACATCTGTGTAGAATATACTCTAAAACAGGTTTTAATTTCGTATCGCCCACTTTCCGCCCATCTTTGCAAAACTATTTACACTGGATCTACGCTACTCTACTATACTGCATAGAACTAGCGATATTCGAAAATAGATTTTAACTTCGTATGTGAGGTAGCATGCCCACTGTCCCAATACCACCTATTTTTTGCACAACTACGAAGGTTTATGCTAGATGCACTCACATAAAATTTTAGTATTGTAGCTGTTTTAGAACTGAATATATTTAATAATAGGTTTTCACTTCGTATGGGAGGTGCCACGCCCACTTCACCAATACCGCCCATTTTTGGCACAACTTTGCAGACTAAAAATTTGTGAACTTTCACAAAAATGCTAGACTCTAGCTGCAACAGTACTCCAAATATGCTAATTTATAAACAAGTAAGGAAAGGCTAAAGTCGGGCGGGGCCGACTATATAATACCCTACACCACTCCCTGCATATGTACCTCGCTTTGATTACTAAACCCAGGTATTTCATGGGAGCAATTTTATGTAGTTCATACAAATTATATAAATTATATTCATATAATTTATATGCTATAAATTCATCTTCAGTCAAATTTAACGAGTATGGTAAATAATATGGTAATTGATCTAATTGTCCGACAGACAAATACAAATTATACAGTAGTATACCAAAGTCATTTCAAAGTATGGGTATATGGACATCACCCAAACAATTCTCATTGCAATTCAATTCGGTAAAAAAGTGAAATAGGGAAGGATTTTTGCATCCTGTAAATGTATGTGTTTGACAAAAAATGTTAAATCGGAAAAGACATTTGTATGGGGGTACATTGAAACCTGGAACGATGTGACCCGCTTTCACCATGTATGTTTATTGGTGAAATATAATATGTAAAATTTGGCCAAAATCGGTTAAACATTCGGGAGCAACATTTGTATGAGGGCTATATCTAAACCAATCTTACCCACTTTCACCATAGGTTTTTTAGTTGGATTATAAGATGTTGTGGCAATTTTAAAGAACAACGGGTACAATATGTGGATTTTAGAGCGGAAAAAGTCAAATCGGGAGCGATATTTGTATGGGGGCTATATCTAAATCTGAACCGATCTTACCCAATTTTTTGAATACGTGTTTCTAATTGCATTATAAAGATGTTCTGCCAAATTTAAAGAAAATCGGG